>DWAP01002276.1:0-13819 GCA_018230625.1 Heliconius eleuchia | reverse complement strand
GATAGCTAGGGAAAAACTTGTATTAAGATACTCCGTTTCTCATTTTTCGAACAATCTTCGAGGCATTTAGCGTTGTCTTCTTCCCAAAGAAAAGAAATCAAAATAATCGAACCCACAACCGTCGCGTTTACAATCCTAAATGAGTAATCCCCTAGCTTCACTTAACGATAATTGACATGCAAATTCCAAGACAAATATGCTTTACCCAATAAATCTTCTGTATACGCATATAATTAAATATATGACACGAGCGATTTATACCCCTATAAATATGTCAGTCAGCGCTCGCTGACACAAGGTGATTGTGACTGACAACTTACATTGCCTGACGATGGATGCCACTATTATAAGATGGTAGCCGATTCTATTCTAGGATAGGCAGGAATTAGTTAAATAGGTTTTATTAAGTGTTTTTCTCCAGTGAAATAAAGAAGAATTTAAACGTTAAAAGCTTTGTTAAATTAGACTCTTAATATGTTTTTATATTTAATATGATATTTAATTTCGAGATTTTATATTCTTTAATGAGGAACCAACAGAGCTTTCAATTATCGTTATGGTCATGTTCCGATCCAATTTCGTATGTAAGTATATTTCTCATTGAAAAATATTAAATCAGACCGAGAACGAAGCGTGACCGCTACTACAGTGTGATTCCTCCCTTAGTGCATTGCGAGTAGCGAAACTAAACACCGTGCTTAGACAACTAGAACTTTATATAGAAAACTATTTTATTTTCCATTTGAAAAGTAGCACAATTTTACTTTTAAAACAAATTAAATCAATTGACAGTTGACAGTCCACATTGAATCTGCCGACTCTTTTTGAAATGGACTAAACAAAATATATTTTTTGTAAAACTAAAATATTTTGATTGCCACCAATACTGACGTTGAGTGGTTGACAGATCTACATGTTGCGTATCGATATGACTGAAAATAGATATATCTATTCTAAATATTGTTACTTTAGTTTTTATTTATTTTGAATTGTAAAATGACTTTTTATTTATATGTATCTGTATCACTTCGTACATGGCCGTGTAGGCAGAGGGAACCTGATTCCACTGAATTCTCCAGGCCATCGAACCCGAGCTTTGCGTCGAATATCAGAGCGAAAAAATGAAAACATGAAATATTTCATTTTTTTCAGTCTTAAATATTTCAGCCCCGAGTAGGAATCGAACCCACAACTGTCGCGTATTAACAGTCACACGGTTGCGCCACGCCGTTCTTACACAAAAATATTAATTATTTTTTTCAATATTAAATTGGAATAAATGTAATAAAGACTGTCTTAACACTAGGTTCTCTATCACAAAAAATATCTAAAGTTCATTCGCTATAATATTTAATATAAAGTACGCGATTGAAGCTCATCAGGGCAGGTGGCGTTTAGGGGCGCCATATCGACTGTCAAAAACTTGTAAAATATCGTCGCAACGGATGGCGCTACCCCCGATCGGATTGAACCTTATACCCACCTGGTAGAGGTCAATTTCATTTGACGACGGAACAGCCGCGGGGTACGTACCTCAAAGATATCTCGAAGATTTATACTAGCGTCTACAATGGCGAACGTTTTAATTCTTTTCATATAGACGTACATATGTATATATATATATAGATATAGATATATAGATTTATGTATAAGATTTATGCACGGACAGATGCAGGCAGGTCAGATAGCGACACTCAATGTTAGGTGGCATATTTGTTACCTTGATTTCTTGATAAGGGACTGAGTTCAGTTTTTTATCGTATCCTCCCTTTTTGAGTGATTTAGTGGGCTGTGGGCATTTTTTTAGTGTTCCGTTGGAATTTTTTGCATGTTATATCTATGTATATATTTTAAGTCACTGTAAACGCGATGGTTGTGGGTTCGATTTCCACTCGAGGAAATAATTTTTCGTTTCCCCACTTCTGATATGCCGATAGAAAGCGGCTATGCCTATCAACACATAATGTCTCGAAAATAGAAAACGCAGTGTTTAACACTAGGTTATCTCTGCCTACCCTTGCATGCAAGGATATAGCGTAAATCAATTTTTTTTTAACAACAATTACCATTTCGACACAAAAAAGCTAATAAGCCACTCTACAGTATCTCGAATGCTCAGAACCACTCACCCGCAAGTCTCAGCAACACACAATAGTGTACGGTACAATAAAAACAATAGGAAATCGGGCAGATCCCCGAAAATTGTGACAAAATGAAAAAGATACATTATAGCCGTTATAGGCCAGGCCTTTTACTTGCAATCGTATACAACAGTATAGCGTAGTGTCGTATGAAACGTGGTGGTGTGACGCCTTTTAGAGCCTCCTTGACAGTTGAGCACAAAGAGGTACGATACGTACTTATTTATGGGCGGTGTGTGGAAATTAGAAAGAATTTTTGTTGATGAGTGAAATGGTGACGGGTTTTTTTTTTCGTTTCATAATTAACCGTCTAGGGTTTGGTTGGTTGTTTCTTTTTAGTTTTTGCTATGTTTTTATAGTTTAAGTTATATATGTTTCAAATTTATACTTTTATACTGATAATGTAAATTAAGAGTTTATTTACTTTCTACTAGTTCGAATTGTAAAAATGTTTTCGTGTTATATTGTCAATTTATCATATATTATATGGCGTTGATCATTCCGATGTAAACCACTTTGACTGTGGTAAGGGTTACCTCGAACACTTAGGCACGTATTTGTAAACCGCTCATAACTCTGAGATCGATCTTGAGATGATCGTATTCATTCATAAAATATAATCTGAATGAAATGAGTATGTCAAGATCAATCTCAGGGTTGAGAGCGATTTATAAATACGGGACTTAGAATGTGTCAAACGTTTTCTTAATTATTTGTCATTAAGTGATTAAAAATTAATTAGTAATTATACTTTAATGTGAAAATACCGGTAGTCTGTGAAAAAATAAACGATAAAACATATTTTGATATTTATAGATAAACAACATTTATATAGTGTTATTAGAATATTATAATTAAAAAAAAACACCGTCATACTTTCACAAATGAGGGGCCAGTCGTGGTGGAGGTGCACAATGTGTGACTGGTTATGGGTTCGATCCCCACTCGAGGAGATGAAATATTTATGTACATTTGTATTTCCAATCTTCGCTTTGGTGTCGAAGCAAAGCCCCGCTTTGAATCCCGCTACTCAACACGCAATGCCTCTAGAACTCGGCGGAAAGTGGGAAAGGAGTGTCTACACACTAGGTTTCCTCTGCCTACCCTGCTGTGTGCGGGATACGGCGTGAAGCTGTACTTTTATAAGTGAAACAAATGACTAAATTAGATATAAGTAATCACAATTATTTTAGATTTTAATTTACTTTTATAAGTTTCTAGGTGTAAAAGATACTCGTAATCGAACATGTCCACCGCCATTTTAAGCTTTTAAACTCAAGTATTTGTGTGCTGTCACGTAATGGCCTCTTAAATAGTCGTAAAAACTCAATAAAATTGTGTAACCAATCAATGTCGGCTTAAATCACGGCGTTTCTTTTTATCAAAATATATGGTTTTCAAGTAAATATTACGTAGTGAAGGTTGTGTCGATAAATCATATGAAAAACGTTGATATAGTGGTGTGTATGTATGTATGTATGTTCACAGTACGAATGTGTGTAGAAGAGTATGTATATTGCCTTGGTAAAGTTCAATTTCGTTTTATATGGATAGTGGTAAAATTCATAATGATTTTGTGTATTACCATAGTCCATTGATTGAGTTAGGCTTTATGCCGAATCGAGTTGTGGAACTTAACGCAGCGCTTAGCGCACCTAGGAATGGAATATCTTAACACTAAGTGCACCCTGCCTTCCCCGCTATACGCGGGATAAAGCGTGAATAAATTTAAATACCAAGACGTGTTACATACCTGCATTTTGAGTTCCACAGCCACTGGTCCTATTATCGTTAAAGAGAAGTTTTATTCATTATTTCGATTAAAAAATACTGTATCTTTACATCGTACGGCGGCGTTTAAACGACACAGCGCGGCGCGAACTAAAGTATTCGACCGATTAGAGACGTGGACGCTCATATATCACTTACTTTATAGTCTTTGTGAACATATAAAATACTGAATAAATGTATGTTTTTATGATGGCCACTGATAGATTGTAGTTATTAAACTGAGAGACGAGAAATTAAGACAAAAAGAGGTTTGATCTGGCAGTAGAGTGAAGACGCGGCTTTTTTTTTCCACCACTCATGTCGTAATGTCTTGAAAATTACCAGTGCTTGGGGACGGAGTGTCTTAACAATGGACTCCCTTTGCTTACCTAGTATACGCAGGATGCAACGTAAAGCTAAAAAAAAATTATAATAAAAATCTGACTGTTACAAATGTGTTTCACAAGTTATATGCAAAATACAATACAAAGAAAAAAGCAAGACAAATGAGTCACTTTTAGAATATAAAGTTATAGTAGGTTATTCACTCAAAACGGAATTGCATGCTGATCAACTTTCTGAGAAGACTTGAGTTTGGTCATCTTGTAAGCGACCATTCATTGTGTGATATATTGATAATATCAGGCTGTAAATATGATGGTCATGGGTTCGATCGTAGCTTAAGAAATATTAATAGTATATGAATAATCCGTAGGTACTTATAAATGCGAACCAATATAAAATTGAATTAGTTTTCTTCAATTATTTATAACTAACAAACCACTACTAACTACCCAAATTAAAAAAAAAAACAATATCTGGGAAGGTAAATCGAGGACGTCGTGGTAGAGCGGCACAACTTCGGACTGTCAACGCGATGCTTATAGGTTCGAATCACACTAGCAGGTCTAAGTTATTTCTATACTCTAGACCTTGAAACGCGGCGTTCAGTTTCGGCACTCAACACGCAATGCTCCAAAAATGAGGCGGAAAAGAGGAAAAGAGTGTTAATATTAAGTTCCCTCTATCTATCCTGCTATATACGAGATAAAAAAATATTGAAATTAAAGTTAAATTAAATTTATGTTTAACACAAAAATGTGATAATAAATACCTGCAATATACTAATTTGGATATTTGTGCCAGTTTTGATTAAAATTGTGAAATGGTATTAAAATGGATTCCGTGAAGGGATTCAAGTCGGTCTCAATAAATGAAACGCTTACATAACGGTGTAGTCAAATGAATTGTACAGTCACTACAATAATAAATATTAAGAAATTAATGCAAAGTATGTCTGTGCGTTGTCTGTCAGTTGCTCACTACATTCGTGCCACGTACCTATATTAAATCTTAATTATTTTTTACGCCGTATTCCGTAAAGCAGGGAACACAGAGGGATCCTGGCGTTAATACACTTGGCTTCTATTGAGGCACTTCCGTTCCTCACTTTCCGCTAGATTTATTGATTGATTGAAGCATTGAATGTTGAGTGCCGAAACACAACGCCGCGCTTTGCCTCGCTGTCAGAGTGAGAGTCGAAGCAACAACCACTGTCATTATAGTCCCACCATTGCGCCGCAATGGTCTGTTATTATTAATTAAAATTATTTTTTTTATTTCAGATGAGTGCGGACGGGGCGCGGACGCGCTAAGATGCGCTCTAAGCAGCAGCCGCGACCATCCTACCGCTGGCTCAACAGTAACGAAAACGGTATGTTTATTATAGTGTTACCTATCTACTAAATTAAGTTATGTATATATCAAATTTGATATATACATAACTTAATTTTTGAAATCTGTTAAAAATAAAATTGTTATGAGCTTATACAGGTTTAAAGAAGAATTTTCTAAAGTTTCAGCTAAATTCTTAATATTAACTACTAACTTGCGATGTGATTGACGGACAATAAAACATTGAAGTCGGTTAAAATGTGGTTTTTTGTACGTTCGAAGTGGATTTGGGAAGCTATTTATGTTTTTAATATGTATGTGCAACTAGCGGAATGCGGCTAATATGTGCATGAAGGAATAAAAAAATACATACAAGAATTACTTGAAGTATAGATATCTCAATAAATCATGGCGTAAAAGTGGTGAAATTATAAACTATTATATTATAAAATTAAGACAAAAAAGATATTATAATTTACGACTATAACAGTAAAATATTGCTGTATTAAACGCTATTTTTAATGATAATTTTTATAGAAAAAAATATTAATTTTGTATTATAAGTAGGTATAATGTTGTTATAAGAAATTAATTAATCTTTGCAAACTTATCTAAAAAAAAAATTTTTCCATTGAAATAATTCTTTATTACAAATTTATTGCATATCTTAAAAAAAATCTTTACTTTTTTAAAATAATATATGTGGCGTTAACTCCACTTTATTCATTTTAGCATGCAAATGCAGGTAATAAATAAAAAAAAATCTTATCAGTGATAAGAAAGTAAATATTGTAAATAGAATACTTAAGTATATTATAACTGTAAATTCCATAAGCGTATTTCAAAATAAATAAAATTTATAGCTTCACGCTGTATTTCGCACATAAGAAGGCACGCAGAGGGAACCTTGGAATCTAGTGTTCAGACGCTCAGTTCCCTACACACTACCCAATTAAAATAAATTTAAAATGTCACCACTTTGGAGTAGCTTAAGCCTGATTTATTATGTTTTTCTAGATATGGAAAAGTAATCGATTTCTTATTATTTTAATTTAAATTAAATTAATTTTGTAGCTCCTCGCTGTATCTTGCACAAAGCAGATAAAGGGAATTTGGGAACCTAGTGATTTGACACTCCGTCCCCATTAACACACTTTTGTTCTTCATTTTCCGTCGATCCTTCCATGCTCTGCTACTTACTACTTTCAGACTTATTAATAAATAAAAGCACTAAGTTCAAAGCACTTTGCCTATCGATTTATTTTATAACTAGGTTTTAATTACCTATTTAATTATTATTACGATTGATATACTTGTATAAACGAAAACAACTCATTCCAAAGTAAGAATCAAATCCACAACCGCCACAACGGCCCCACTATCTTCAAATTACCATTAAAATACCGGTATGAAACTTAAAAGAGCTTTAAAATATAAACACATTACATTTAAACTATAACGTAACCCAACGCCGTATTCGGCACGCAACAATCACATTCAAATTGAGCCCAACACCGTGACGATTTTGGATATTCAACTAAAAATGGCAATAAATATTAAGTTATGACTATACAAAAAAAAACAGTCGTGTACGAAACACAAAATTGTAATACGGCATAATAACTCATAGGTCGCTTTGTACGGGACTAAGGCAGCGTGAAACGATAAATAATATTTATTTTTGCTATTATACGCTTTTTTTTGTCAGTTGTAGCCCCTATTGGGTGTGAATTTTGGGGGTCGGAGAGTGTTCTTGAGTGATTGTAAGGAGAGAAGAGAATGATGCATAGAGGGATGGATAGGTAAATAGAACCTAGTGTTAAGACATTCCGTTCCCCTCGCACTGTTCAGTTTTCGAGATGTTGCGAGTTGAGAGGCGGCACTAAACACTACATTTTGTCTTTTGTTTTGATTTGTGAAGGAAATGATACAAATTTACCCTCCCTAGTTATTAATTAAAATTTACTCTCCCTAGTTTTTTATTACAGTTTTTCTGAAAATTAACTAATTTTAAGTCTTTTACTTTGTTTAAATTTACTTGTCACGCTAAGAAATTACACATTAATTTGAATTACTTCTAAATCCAAATTTTATTTTTTAAACATTTAAAATACACCGCTAAATAGCAATTACCAAATCCTTGTAAAACATCGAGTAATAATAGAGAAAACCAGGGAACCCAGTGTTAAGATACTCAGTTCCAATTGAGACAATTCTGGAGGACTTCTCCACCTGACGAAGGCATGAAAATATTTCATATTTAATTTCACCGAGTGGGAATTGAATCCACAACCTGTCGTGTACTTACAATCGCACCTATGTCCCCTGCGCTTAACAATAGTTACAATAAAACGAGATTCAACCACACTCAATGTCTATAAAGCAACATTTAACAAGACTCCAACAAAACTATTCAAATTCGACCACCGCAGACGTAATTTGACATATTTATTACTTCCAGAATAAAAAATAACTTCACGCATATAAAAATTAAAGCTTGTTTTTACCCCCAATAGCTCAGTGACAAAGGGCGGAGAAAGGACGTCTCTTCGAAGCCGAGTCATAAATTTGGTCTTGCGCAATTATACTGAACCTTTTGTGATGATGTCACGCTGATTTTTAACACAGCTGGTGGGAAAGAATAGAAATTAGGTGAAAACTGATACTTTGTGTTTAAAAGCTCTTTGAAATAACTGTAGTTACAATTTTTAATATAATAGTGATTGTTGTTACTTTTCAAAGTCTCGCTTATAGATAGTACTAAAAGTCTTTATGATTCTAATCAAGTCTTTGTTAATACTGTATTTAATTTGCTTGTGCATTTTCTTCTGTGCATTTCATATTCTTAGCCTGTGAAAAATATATTTTAAAATATAGTCTATATAGCTCTCCTCGATAAATGGACTGTCAATAAAAAAAATAGTTAGTATCAGAAGCAGTGAAAGAATTTTTTCAATTTTCTCATTTTTTTAATCAGTTAGACATACTACTAGTTCAATCAAAACCGTCGTAATTCAGTGGGATTGATAATATTTAAATATTTCTAATTTTCCTGGTCTAGTAAAAACGCAACGTTGAGTTCCATCATTAAGCACTTAACATTACGGAGAAAAGAGTGTTCCAACACTAACATTTCTCCTAAAACATTACAAGCCCCACAAGTAAACAATTCTACACCTGTTTTAACAATCGCTCGACCGCAAACTACCGAGAGGTCCGCGAGGCCTTTGTTACAAACGCTTTACTACCTCACTCCGCTACCGTCTTAGTTTTATTGGTTCCTTACACTTTTAGTTTACGTTCATTATGGGTTAAATATGATTGTATTGTTTTAGAGCGGAAGTATATTTTTGTGATTTATTAAGGAAGTTGATTAATAAGTAGGTAGGTAGAGGTAGGTACTGTGTAATAGGTATGTTTAGTTTTTTGTTAGCTTTATCCCGGATATAGAAAAGTAAGCTGAGATACCAAGTGTCAAGACACTCCGTTCGTCACTTTCTGTCCGAATGTCGGAACTCAACTACGCCTTTAATCAAATAAAAATGGAAAATAATAAATAATAATTTATTGATTATTATTTATTATTCCCCTAATGAAGATCGAACGATGTGTTGAGTGGCGGAATTGAACGCCGCGCTTTATCTCCTTACCAGAGCGATGATTTGGAAATATTTAATATTTCACTCCTCCGACTCGGAATACAAACCCCGACAGTCGCGTATAAACACTTGTGCCCCCGCGCCACGACGGCTTCTATCATATTATTGAAATTTTATTGCCCGTTCTAGTATACTCCATTTGTCTATTACTAAAACCATTACTAAAAACTAAAATAAAAGAACCTACCTACCTGTCGCCGTCTTGTAAATGTGTTTACAAACATAATTTAGTTTACGATCGAACTATAAGAGTTCGATTCTTGATTTATATACTTTGGCAGCTCCCGTCCTTTAAACGGTAGACTCCGGTTTTACGACTCGACTAGGGTTTTTATAACTGATTTTATATGTAGTTAACTCGGAAGGTCTTTCATTAGGGCGTGGGTGATATTTTCTATTTTGATTGTCTTTGTGAGGTAATTAAAATTTTGTTTGTTTGTCTGTTGGTTTATAGCTTAGAAATTGAATTAAGAAACTCATTAAAATAGTAAAGAATAAAGCCATGAGTTTTTTCATTTTTAGTTAACTCTATTTGTTCTACAAGTAACTACACGCTTTATCTCTAGTGAGGTAGTCAGAGGTAACGTAGGACGTCCTCCTCTTTTTAAATTTATAAGTTATTTTTGTCGGAACCCAACGGTGCACTATATTAACCTAAAAATTAAGTCTCATTTTGGGGAATATTTATTAACGCTTTTTTCCGCATAACAGGGCAGGCAGAGCCAAACTAATATGAAGAAATTTCGCTCCTGTTCCTCAATGCGTGTTGAATTGCGGAACCCAACGCTGCACTAGCAAAAACTGAAACTGTCATTAAACATAAATCCCACATTATATCATTTTAATGGCAATTAAAATCGATAGACAATAGCCATTAATTCATTTATTATATGTTTGAGATGCGGATAGATCGTAAAATGTCAATAAAAGAAGCGTAAATAGTATCGAAATAGTCCTACAGTGGTGTATGGTCGGGGCGGTGTGTGTATTGAAAATCTTTTTAGTATAGGAATTCAATTTTTTTTTGTATTAGAGGTACATTTTATTTATTGTTTATTTATTTATTGAAGTGGGGAAGTTAATAATTTATTATTTTTACTAGCACGGCGTTGAGTCCCGGCACTCAACGGCAAGCAATATCTTGAAAATTTAGCAGAAAGTGGAGAACGGAGTGTCGAACGAAGCTAAATAAAACATATTTTTTTTTGCAATTTGTTGCAAAAAAAAATATTTTTTATTTGTGGTTGCCTGTAAGAAAGAAAGAAATACAATTAATTGATTTTTAAAGCAACGAAATTTGCATTCTTAAAGTTTAATTATTATTAATATTATATGGAAGCCAGTCGTGGCGCTGTGATTGTAAACGCAACTGATTGTGGGTTCGATCCCCACTCGAGAAAGTGCAAAATTTATTTACATTTATATTTTCATTTCTTCGCTCTCTAGAATTCGGCGGAAAGTGGGGAACAGAGTGTCTTAACACTAGGTTCCTTCTGGCTACTCTGTTGTATGCGGGATACAGCTTGAAGCTGATTTATTTTTAATATATAGAATCTGTAGTGACTTAATTATGAAACGCTTAATAATAACTAAAAATTACGGGTGTGGAGATTATTTATCAGTGAAATGTGCCTGTAAAGCTTATGTCGTGTTTTAGACATAAATATAGATAGTCGGGGTTGAGTTTCGCCGCATACAATACAATATCCATAGTATGGGCTGTAATTGGAGAATAAAATATCCAAACGCAAGATTTTCTGTTTTCACCATAAAAAAGGCATATATACATGTAAAAAAAATCAATAATTCTTCATGCATCACCAACGTAAGCTTTCATCATAGGAACATCTGGTGTTCGAATAAACACTAGATGCGTTGAAAATCTAGATCTGAATTATGGCAGTTTACGATTTAAGAGCAATAGTAACAACAAACTGGCGTTCAAAATTATTTATTACTTTACACCGATTTACTGAAAATATAGGAATAACTATTACTTATATTATATTTGTAAACTATGTTTTTGGCTCGGCTTCGCTCGTGTGGTCAAATTGAAATAACTTAGAGTTGTGTATGACACAAGTGACACAGCACGGTCCCGTCTCTCGTACATTGCTTCACGCTGTATCCCGCATACAGCAGGGAACGCAGAGAGAACCTAGTGTTAAGACATTCCGTTCACCACTTACACTAAAACGACTAAACCCAATACTATATGTAGTGAATTAAAAATAATTTTGGATTTCGTATTGGTAATTCTTTAAATTAGTCGTTCAACCAAAAGTAGACTTCGCTCACATTTTACAATATAAGTGTAGATTTATTAAGAGTAATTGAGTGTTAAATTAACGCCATATCAAGAAAAAGAAAATAGATATAAAAAAAGAGAAAGGATTTAAATATAATCATTCCCCCGAATTAGAATCGAACCCACAACGATCACCTGTACATTTTCAACTAAATTCTACTGCAACAATAAATAGTAAGTAGTAGTTAATCATATCTCTTTACAAAACATCACTTCGCTACATTCCGTAGCTAACAGTGACAGACGGACAGACACCGTCCGTTGAAACAATTTTAGAAAATGGGTCGTGTTGATTAAATATTGTATTTATAGTGGAAATATATAGAAACAGTGTTGCGGCTACGGTTGAGCAATTTCGTTTATATTTTATTGATGATCATTTTGATGTCTTATTACTACAGATTATTATATTTTGTTATATCAATAGTCAATGGTGAATTGAGTGATTGAAGTGAAGCGATGAGTGCAGGGTTAAATTTTGCAATGAAATATTTCGAGGCCGGTCGTGGGGCAGGGGCACAAAGTGTGACTGTAAAATTGACTGGTTGTGGGTTCGACCCCCATTCGAGGAAATTAAATATTTATTTACAATTTATATTTTAATTTCTTCGCTCTGTTGTCGCGAGGCAAAGCGCGGCGTTGAGTTCGGCCATTCAACCTGAAATGCCTCCAGAACTCGGCGGAACCCGTTATGTGCGGTATACAGCGTGAAGCAAAAAAAAATATTTAAAGGAAAATGTCAGGTTCTTAGTTTTTATGTTTTTATATTTAGGCACTTTGGAAAATCTTGGTCCATACCTCTTTCTCTTTTGTTACTAATCTTTTTTTTTGTCTCACACATTTTAAGTTCTTTTCTGTTACTGAAAACCAAGATTATAAAAAAATATATGCTCTTTAAAATTATCTTTATACAAATTAGCTTGCAAATGTGGCGTCGCTCCTGTTGTCAAAATGAAAAACAATATTTTTTGATATTATCCGTGCTGCCAGGTGACTCCAAGCCAGGTGCCAGATGTAGCGGGCTACATCGAAACGGTGAACGTGATGAGATATAGCCTATAATTAGCCTTCCTCAATATATGGACTATCCAACACAAAAATATAATAATAATAAAAAAATAATAATAATAATTTAAAATATAATAATAATTTGATAATTTGAAAAATATAATAATTTGATCTTGTAGTTTATGAGATCAGCGCGTTTTAACCAAACATATTCTTCAGCTTTATGATGTTAAGTATAAATTCTATTTAATTGTCTAGCCTGCTATGTGCGAATGCGAATGCGGTCAGCTTTTTTTTTAATTATTCGGATTCCCTTATCAGTTTAATGTAAAGTGTCAAATTGGATGATAATATAGCCATATCTTAAAATTCCATATTCTGTATATATAGAGAGAATATGTTAATATATAATGTATAACGTTTTAGTTTTATTGAAATAAAAAAAATATGAAAAGAAATATATTTGAATATATTTTTTTAAAATGTTTTTTAAAATAAAATACATTTATATATTTTTTAAATTTCACGCTGCATCCCACAGTTTGCAGGGTAGGCAGAGGGAACTTAAAATTCTAGTGTTAAGACACTCCGTTTCCATTACACCACGTTCCGTTCCGTTTGCTCATTTTCGCAGAATTGGAGACATTGCGTGTTAAATATTGAAACTCAACACTGCGCTTTACCTCGTTACCAACGCGAACGGGGAGATGAAAATACATATTAGTAATAATTAATTCTTACAAGTGGAAATCGAACCCACAACCGTCACGTCACAATCAAACTATAGCCTCATTACACTATAGACGCAAATAATGTAGGTGGTATGCGGGAGAAACCGCGAGTGGGCTGCTAGTAATAATAAAAAAAATCTTAATAAAATTTATTATAAAATTTAAACGTCGAACAAATCTTATCAATGTCTATATAAATGATATATGGAAAAATCAAATTTTTATATTATCAAATTTTACTATCGTAAAGTATTTAAAATGACTCCTTATAGACATAATACAGTGTTAATCGAAATATTATAAAGCAGCGAGCGTTTAATGTTTGACCTAATAATTAATTAATTACAGTTAGTCCAGATGTTTGTAATTTAGTAGATGAAAATATATATATTTATATGTATATATACATATTTATATATGTATATATTCTGTTACCGAAAGATGGATATACTACGCACAAACGAAAGTACTGGTCTTTTTTTTTATGGAAAAGACACGGCAAACGAGCGTGCGGGTCACCTGATGGTA
>DWAP01002275.1:0-13820 GCA_018230625.1 Heliconius eleuchia | reverse complement strand
GGGGAACGGAGTGTCTTTCACTACGTTCCCTCTGCCTACCCTGCAGTGTGCGGGACACAGCGTGAAGCTGATTTTGATTTATTTATTTTTTTTCAAATTAATAGGCAATCACAATGATAAAAAATGCGGAGAAGGATAGCAGACCGAAACCTAAAATATTTAAAAACATAATAAAAGATATTTTAAAAAGTTTAGTGTCTACTTACGGCTCCGTCGATCTCTACAGGAGGAACAGCAAAGAGTATGGATTACCAGAATTCCAGCATATTGCCCAACTCCTTATTGAAAATGTGAAACTATGTGGGAAATAAATATATTTTTTAATTTTACTTTAGTCAAACGTTTTTAAGTATATTTTGTAAACTTTTTTAAGTGTAATTCCACCACCATGTTAAGAAATATATTTAGCAACGTAACGTTTGTATAATTTGTTTAATTTAGTACTCTCTCTTAAAAATGACACGTATCCATAGTATTTTTTATTATTTTGGAACTTTGGGAAGTAGCCAAGTTATAATCGTGTTTTTCACTTTATCCTTCAGACGTTGTAAATGTTAGATTTTTTAAATTAAAAACATATTTTTTTTCAGCTTTACATACATTTACGAAATTCAAAGTTTGTTCACACTGGTTTTCTCTACATAACAGTTACAAAGTTGAAATGTTATAAGAACGTGTGCCTAAATAAAAAATAAAATTAAATCAGCTTCACGCTATATTTTACACACAGTAGGGTAACCTAATGGTACAAGACACTACGTTTCCCACTTTCCGCTGAATTCAGCGCGTTTTGAGTGGTATTCTATTGCAGCCATCCGACCACCTTTGATCGTAACCTCCGTTTGCATACTATCGGAATCGAAGGCAAAAAATAATTTATTCTTCCATGTAGAATTCAAACCGTCTTGTTTACTTTAATATAATACGATTATATTACGGATTAATGTAGAGCTGTACTGTGGGTATTTTACAAAATAATCAACTAATGGGTCAAATGTGTAAGGATAGTCTATAAGACTAATACTTGTAACGCCGTTTAAGATATCACAAATCTCAATTTACATGACTAGCTCAAGATGTGTCGTTTTTGATAAAAATAAACCAAATAGGTACATGCGTGTGACTTCACACAGATGGTTGCAGGTTCGATTATCACTCGGAGTATGAAATGATGAATATTTTCCCTTTTTCGCTCTAGCAGCGAGGCAAAGGGCGGCGTTTACTTTCGCCACTTAACACGTATCACCTCCAGGCGGGAAGAAGGGAACAGAGTGTCTAAGCTCTAAAGCGATACTGAGTAAAACTGAATAAATAGAAGTATGTGAATGTATATTCTAATATCAGGTCAGTTTCAGTTTCTTTTATTATTATAAAAATGCTTAAAAATTGTTATTACTTAAATGTTGCATTGAAATAAATTGGGCATTGGTTAAAAATTAGCTTGCCTCACTAGGAATACGATGATTGTGGGTAAACCAAAACAAACTATCCAGCGTTGCCAGATTTTCTCTCGATGAAAAGTGGGATTTTTTAAACACATTAAGTAAAAACGCGAGATTCTTTCGCTAAAAGCAGAACAAAAAAATAAAAAAATGAGTTAATTTATTATTTATGCATTTTTAAAGTTTTAAATAGCACTCCTTATGGTGATAGATGTCAATATAAAATGTCACTATGATTAAAGGATATTGTTTTGGTTTACGATTATAATATGTAAGACAGCTAAGTATTCAGTGCAATTATACGTTATTTACGGATATAGTTATTTGTATTTCTTTGAAATTATGAATAACTAATTAAAATCTTAAAGTAATAAACAAAAAATTATCACATACATACGAGGAATAATCCGTGAAAAACGGGACAATGCTTGTTCCGATCGGAACATTTAATAATCGGGACGTCCCGTCGAAATCGAGGCGTCTGGCAATGCTGGTTCTATCCCAAATTACTTATTATTTATTTATATATCTTAAAATGTATGTGTGGCTACAATGTATTGGTGCTTACGTTTTATTCATTTTTTTTTGATTCGCTGGGGTGGACTCAAGACTATACTGGGGTGGGCACGAATCACTCCGCCCTCCCTATTCCATGTCCTAGTCTCAGTTTAAGATCTTTATTCAAAATTTTAAACGACAGTTTAGCAATGTAACAGCAAAACAATTTTGCTTTTCATATTATTTCTAAGACCTACGTACCTAAATTTTTATTTAAAATAAATTGAACAAATTTTAGTACAACTATTATTATTTAATATGTATTATCTGTTAATGAGTCGTTTGCAGTATTTAAAGGTACGTGGCGTTTATATTACATTAGTAGTTTGTGAGACACGGACGCGACATGGCAGGTGAGTGATAAGATAACTGATAAGATAACAATTTCACCCATTTTTCATTTTAAAAGCAATGGCCACATATCTCTATAATAAAATAGTTTTGTTAACTTAACAAATAATGAAAATTAATGAAAAGTTTAGCATTATCATTTTTATACTGTCATTTCCTTTAAGTCGTTATATTCAAAAATCTTAAAGAATTTTGTAAAATTAGACAATGATTGGAAATTGATAAAAAAAAGTTACTTTAAGGCTAATAATTATTACATATTCCTGCATATATTAGATTATTTTTTTCATATACCATCTAACAATAATACATCAGAAACAATACAACGTGTACCAGAAGATTGATTTTCTAGAGAATACTTGAAATATACGTCTCTACGTCATCAATTGTTATGTTGATTTGCTCTACATCAGTCTCTATACAGATGGTAAATAAACTGTTATCCACTTGCATCAGTCGCTGCACTCCTTTGAGAAATTAGTCATAGAAATTACTAGTAAAATTAACCTTCAAATTGATAATTAGAATAATTATTTTAATATTGTTTCAAAATTTAATTAAATTTTAATATAAATATTACTAACGTATATTTGTGAAAATTTGAGAGGATGAATGTTTGTTTTACTTTTACGCAAAAACTACTGAACGGATTTATATGAAACTTTTTAGTAATGTACTCGTATCTCATACATCAGTATATCACACACGTTACAATTTATATAAAAATCTTGTATATTTTTTTCTACTGCTATATTACTATAACAAAAAAAATTAAGCATTCAAATCCCCGTTTGACTCGCTAGTGAGCTATAAATTTTGATGCAAAAAAAAACTTAAATTTCGTTTATCATTAACGAAACATTTAACTTTGCCAGCTCATTTGTTTATCGCCATTACATATAATTTATCTTTAATTAAAATTGCAATCGAATTAGTAATTAGAAACTTGTGGTAAAAATTTATAAATATATATTTTTTTAAATACATTACTTGTTTATACAAAATATATAACATTTAAAATTAACGAGTCATATACTTAAGATTTAAGGCTTAATGAACCAAAAATAAAAAAAATACCAGCCAAATAATGCGCATGCTCACCCAAACGGCTATAGATGATTATTCACAGTTGATAAAATTACGAGTAGTTTCGCTGTCTCTAGACTTATATATACTAATAATAAATACTTATTTAAAAAATGTATACTGATTTCAAATAATGAATTCTTGATACACATTTCTTTTTTTCGAACTGATACATTTTTTTCTTAGATACTAGATTTTACATTATTTTTTATTCTGTAAATACCAGCAAGTATAATACCGTAGTATGTTATTTTCCTTGGTTCTGATTGAACATTCGACAAGTGTGTTACTAACTGATAAAACAGATACTTTAATGGCATTAACAGATATCTATAAATATGAACTTTGATAAACAAGTCTTATGATAGCTCATCGAACACAATCAATTTTACAATCTTATTTAAACAAAATTTCTGTTACTGAAGTTAATGTATAAATCTAACCCAATTCAATTTCATATATAAAATGTAAAAAAAAATATTCGTTAATTAACAAGCAACGACCATAAAGCAAAATTTAATAAGAATTAAAAATACTTCTATAAATTGTAAATATAACATCTTATTTTGTATTATGCAGACAGATATTACGGTTACGGTGGCATGCCTCCACCGCATGGGTATCCTCCCGGCCCGCCCGGGTCTGGCCATCCTCCCCACATATATCCCTACGGCCCCGGTGTAGTATTCTACCCAGTCCACCCCGCTTACTTCTACCCTCCCCACGGTCACCCTCACCCTGGCCCTCCTCCTGATTCCGTCCAAGTAGTCGACTCTGAACCAGAAGAGGCAGTGCCCGAATTACCCGGAGAAACTGTCGAGTTGCCTTGGAGTAAGTCAAACCGGGACATTGGAAACGATCACGTAATCTTGTCTTTAGTGCAAATATATTACTTAGTGACACGTCACTTGTCTATATTATTATTTATTTAATGATAATGATGAAGATTACGAAATCGTTGCACTTTATTGTGATATGAAGAGATGACTCCTGAAAAATAAAATAGTTCATGTAATGACTAACTGTCATAAACCTTCCAAGCAATTTGCTTTTACTCATGATTTCATTTCTCTATATACATTTTATTTATTATTTATCAATATTTACCAAGTATACTATCTGCTAGCGACGCTTATCAATACATTGTCTTTAAAATGATTAATAACATACTAATTTCGAAATATCAAGTATTCATCTATTTAATGTAAAGCAAGGTGTTATCTCTTCAAATTCTTGGGGTATCGTCTGCCGATGTTGGGCCAATCCTCTCTATGGTTCCTAAATTCCTTTCCTTTCCTTATATTTTATAAAATTAATAATAATTTTATTTTACCTAAATAATAATAATAATACATTATGTTTCCAGGCTTGTATGTAATAAGCCATATAGAGTTTTGGCCATTGCTTTCTGTGTTGTTTTAAATTAGTATAGTAGCTATTAAACGTTCATGACATATTTTTTTAACGAGTCATCCATACATATATTTAGTGATAAAAATGAAAAATAACACCTTTTTTTGATAAAAACTGATAAATTCTACAATATCAATAAATATTAATGATAACGATAGAAAAGTACATAACTAAAAATGACTTCTTTACATTGGTTTGAAAATTCGTTATTTTTCATGTATGTTACCTACCTATTTAAACAGATAATAGTGGCTAAGACTGAGAAAAGTATCGATATTTACAAATATAAACCCAGTCCGGTAAGACAAAACGTGTTATTGAGTAGGATAATCTACGAATATAAGAAAACATAACATTACATCTTCCAATTCTTGTACACAAAACCCATTATACATTTCTTACTTTTCGTTAAATCTAATTTTTTCAAAGCTAATTTTACGATAATACTAAATAGAAACAAAACTATCCAGGTACATACCGTTGGGTTCCCGCTTGCTTGAGCCAGAGGAGCATTCCCATGGGTGCTCTGCGTGTGGGTTCTGACGCTGATGGCGAAGAGATCTATGCGGGCAGAGCACATCACGAAGGAGATATCCTACCGGCTAAAGTGATCCCATCCAAAAATGCATGCTACATCGCATATGGTGGTGAAGAAATACTTAAGGATCAATTTGAGGTAATTTACATTAAATAAGGAATTAGGATTATTTACTGAGGCCCTTCGGTTACCCTTCGGTTTACGAGATTAGCGTAATGTTTAAAAAACAAGGTTTATTTACTAATTGTTTGTAGGATGACAAAATATTACAAGTGTTAGTCGGTGAGTATTTTGATATTATTTTTAAGTCAGGTGAGGCAATGCTACAAACAGTAAATTTAATTCGATGATTTGAGTTATCATTACGACATTCCTCAATAATAAAATAATAAAATTTTAATTTCAAAGCTTGTAAACCTAAAGAACTGAATACTTTCTATAGATATGAAATAAAAAATTATATCAACCTTACAATGGTGCTTATTTCATAAGTAATCATATATATTTTTTCTGTTTTCCAGGTGCTAGTACCCGCTATGTTCTCATGGCAGTTCTCCACAAACGGCGAGGTCCCGCCCGGCGCGGTCGAGGCCGGCGTCACTGCTGACGGAGAGAAGTTGTACTTCGGTAGAGTCACACACGATGGATGTGTCACTCCTGGAAAGGTGAATTAAATTGTTTTATGTTGTTTATTGGGGTCTATAGGCTAAAATATTACAGACAATCTATAATGAATTTTCGTTAAATTAGCTTAAATATAATGTATGAATGTAATTCATACTTTACTTATATATTTTCTTTGGTAGAGTTATTTTTTGTTTGTCCATATTTACTTATACTAGTGGATGTGTCCAGTATTTGATCATTTTCTGCCTTATGGGCAAATAATCATATAAAATGTAAAATGTGACCAAATTAATTAAATTATACCTATCCTGCTATAATTAATATGGGAGGTGGATAAAAAAATATCCAAAAAGACACTTTGTCATTAAAGTACTTAATTTAGTTGTATTTTACAAAAAAAAAATACAATTAACTTTATTTTCAGATCCACCCAAGTCACGCCACTTGCTACTATCCATTCGACGGTGAAGAGAGGTCTTCGGCAGAATACGAGTGCCTTGTACTTATGTAATACGTATATTTGGAAGAACATATCAGGGATTACTTAGGAAATAACCATAACTAATGAACATTCATTAGAGTTATTATTACTTATAAATATATATAATTTGTAAGAATTTATTTTGAAGTCATTTATTTAGTTTTATTCTTACTTTATACAAGATATAGAATTTGAACAATGCTTTTTGAAACTGCAAAACAATTTTCCATATAGTGGTTAGTTTAAAAAAAAAACCATTGAATTAAGTTAGAATGAGGCTTATAATAGTATTGAAATATATTTTGCATTTATTTGTTCGAACGATTTTTATTTTGCCCATTTCCTGTAGATCCTTAGATTTAACAAAAAAGAAATGGATGAAATGGTAACGTAAGAACGTATTTTTTTAAATACCTATATTGCTCGAAACAACTATAACGCAGTACAAGTTATAAAATAATGTGTCTACTTTAATTTATTTTGTTAATTTCGTTAATTTTTATCTGCGTGAAAGTCATGAAACAGGTGAGACAAAAATATTTTATACGTCATCAAAAAATACATATCTACTCTCTGGATTATGGTATTGTTTTTAGGGTTACCTTTTAATTATAAGATAACATTGTTATCCATGCCTGCGTGTTTCTGTCTGTCAATAGCACTTATAAAGAATAATAGTCTTAAAAGGGGGGCAAAATAAGATGATTAAAGAATGACTCAGCAATTAAAGAATGGTAAAAAAGATTTATGATGGAAAAGTGAGCGGTAAGAGTAGTAGGGAGATCTTGGTTGATCTTGGTTGACCTTCGAAAACATAGTATCAAAGATACTGAAGGAAGGTCACGTACAAAGCGTGAAAACCCACCGGAGGGCATGTATGAAGAGGTTGTTAATGATGGACGAAGCGAAAGAAGTATGCAGAGACCGTAGTGGTTTGCGCTCCTTCTCTCTGACTACCCCGCGATACAGCGTGAAGCTAGATTAGATAAAATAAGTAATAATATTGAGCGAGCGAAGCCGGGTGTAGGTCTATAATATAATAGTAGGTAATATATAAAGTGACCTGTGAGTATTTTAAAGGCAAATCACATTTAATAGTTAAAACACCCTAACTACTCCAGGCGCATATATTATAGTTAACATAAAAACTTTACTCGTATGTCAATTGTATTCAGTCTCCAACTCCATTGCAAAGTGGCTTACTAACCTGACAACACGCACTTACAGTTAACTTTAAAATTATTTATAGTGAAAAAATATGAAGAATATCATGAGAACGACGATTTGTTTTGCTATATTTTGTAAGTAAAGTTTAAGATTACTATCTAGAATGTATTTAGATGAGGAATTGTTTTTTTAAATATTTAAAATATTTATGTTTAGAAGAAAATGTTTCGCAGACATTTATGTTGTCAATAATATCTTTTGAAGTATTGTTTTATGTTTACGTTTTAGATAAAATCCAGTAATAACTATTTTAAGTGCATTTAATTAGTGTAACTATTTTATAGATTACAGTTCCCATAAAAAGAAATTTATCGTTTCTATATTTCTAGTAAATGTTAATAAGCACATTATGTCTCTTATAATTTATTATATTAATTATATAACTCTTATAATTAATTATATTTTAAATTATGAAATAAATTATTTATGGATTTTTATTCTTAAAAACATATTATAACTAAGAGGCTAAACATATTTAATATTGTCTTTTCTTCACTCTGGTTTTGAGGCAAAGCGTGGGGTTTAGGTCCGCCACTCCACACGTAATGATTCTAGAATTCGGCGGAAAATGGAGAGCAGAGTGACTTAAAACTATGCTTCTTCTGCCTACCGTGCTACATGCTGGATACAGCTTAAAAAATTATAGAGGCTAGACTATTCATGTAAAAAATTGCGGGAATAGTCTATCTAAAAAATAATTATGGACACAAGCCCATAATTTATTCCTATTACTTTTAAAAAAATAAAATAAATCATTATCATTATTACTTTTACTATTTTGAAAATATGTTATAGAAAGACTAGTACATCAAATAAATATAAGGAAATTAAATTTTGAAAATAAAAACTGTATATTAATTTTTTTCAGTAAGTGCAGTGGAATAGGGATAATAAATGCGGTGGTTGTGGGTTCGATAAAAACATTTTTGCTATATCTGCATCTGGTAAGCCAAAGTACGGTGTTGAGTTTCGCTACTCTTCACAAAATATCATTAATTCGGACGGAATAATATTTGATTGTAAATTATAATTTATTGTAAATAATAATTTAGCGAAAATTAGTTTTTTTTAATATTAATAAATTAATGTAGTAAGGAAGTATCTGTCTGATTGTTTCTGTGATAGCTGTGATTCTTACTCGGAGACAGAGAGAATTAGTGTTCAGACTCTCTGTTCTTCGCTTTCTATATGAATTCCAGGTATTTCATGTTGAGTGGCGAAACTCATTAACCGCGATTAGTCTTGCCAAACAAAAACTTTTAAACATTGAAATGTATTCAGATATATTTTTTGCCCCAAATGGAGGTCCAGGCTCGAACTTTCTACAACCACCGCTTTTACCTTTTAACTACAGTTAAAAGGTAAAAGTGTTACAACACGATATGTATATTATATGTGCATAGAATTTAAAACACTACTACAGGGGGCAATTATCAATATAATAGAACCCAAAAGAAATGAGTTTTAAATTTTTTTGTATATTTGCCTGTTGGTTTGTGCACGCTAATCTCTGAAACAACTTGACCGATTTTAATGTAATTGTCACTACTTATATTTTCGTATCAGTGTCGCATTCAGTATTTGTTTTATTTCAATCGGTTCATAAATAAAAAAAGTTATATTAATTGAAAGTATTTCATTCGAAAAAATATATATATAAAACAACTATTATTGAATTGGTTGAAACTTTTTGAAAAGTCGCGAGCGAGTCGCTGGTTTTAAAAATATTATAATAAAAAAATACAGGAAATTCAAAAATAAAAAAATCGACAATAACTATTATAGGCATAAAAGAGTAAAAAAAATACATTAATAACTCATTAGGTCAGGAATATTGAACACCGCAATCTTATATTTCTTCACTTTTCAAGTAAAATTTATAATTTGTTCGACCAATATCAATTAACGATGTAATTTAAATATGTTATTTAGAAATTTGAATTTTGCACACTAGTTAAATATTGCAGTAAGAGTAATTTAAAATTTTGTTTCGTAATTTTATCAATAGGTTTAATAACGAGATTTACTCGTTATCAGTCGAAAGTAAATAGATGTAAATTTAACTCTCCATTCTCCACGTAATTGTCGAGGAAGTGTGTAATGGCGGAACTTAATACCGCATTTTACAAGAATAAATATGCTTTAGAAATGGAAATTATTGATATAAAATCATTCCCTTGAATGAGGATCGAACCCACAACCATTACATTTATAATCGCACGCTGCCCCTCAGCTCGCATTTTTAAAGATTACAGAAGAAAAGACTTCATTGTAGCGTGCTGGTTGATCTAAAGTAAAAAAAATATTTATTTTTTATACCAAAATAAGTTCCTATTTTGAAAAGTGGAATATAAGTAATGATGTAAACAGTTTTACATCATCGCCATGCCAGTTAAATCGTTACCTTCCTTGCTTTATCAACTTATTTTAGGGGTAAACATACTGAGAATACATTTATGTATATGAAATAATTATTTTTTGTTTTAAATTCCATTATATTATATGTGTATATATATCACTTATACACTGAAGTAAATAAGAAAGTCCTTCAGTGTTATTTAACTTGAACATTTTTACATTTTTTAAAAATATTTTATATTATTACCATTGACGATTATTATCTTGCTATAATATATCAATATATTTTCAATCTAATATTATTATAACTTACAGTATTAAGAACGTGTTGGGCGGACATTCCTGGAGAATGTAACATGTACAGTTTCTACATGGAGCTAGGATGTACGGCACTCCCCAAAGTTGACAACAGCACAAACTGTCCTGACGCCTTCCAGTGTCCAGATCTCCACCCAAACCCAGAAAAGTGTTTCTATAAGTAAGTTGCTTTATAATAGTAGTGATTGACTCATAGTGACGTCACTTAATAGTTTATTGTCGTTAAGTAAAAAATAAATAAACTTTACGCTGTTTCCCATTTTCTACCAATTTCTGGAGGCATTGCGTGTAAAGTGGCCTACTAATCTAACAACACGTTTTGCCTCTACACCAGAGCAATAAAATGAAAATATTAAATATTTCAATTCCTCGAATAGAATCAAACCCTCAACCTGGCGCGCTTACATTCTAACATTTGTACCCTTCTTGCACCACGACGGGCATTCTTCTTTTTCATTATACTATTTTATATTTATTAAAAAGTAAACAGTTGCTCTTAGTAACTAAATATATTTAAATTTGTCTTTATTTCATTCGAGATCGGAACAAGTAATTGTTGTTATTCTTATTAATAGAATTCTTTACATTTACGCTTCATAAAACATGCAGCTATTTACGGCTACCATATCACTTATATAATTTTTAATAAATCTATTGAAAATCTGAAACAAAAACTTTCAATAAAAAAACAATAATATAGAATAAGAAGCCTTGTTAAACTTGACCTTAAATCCTAAGAAGTGGACATGTTTTTGCACTTATTTATCATCTGTCAAACAAAAGCCTCCAACTGACCTCATAACCGCTCTTTTGGAAATACCGCAACCTTCTGCGCCTGCGCACACTAACTAAATAATGGGTTTATATACTTTTTGCCATTTTTAGAGGCAGTTTCTTATGAATTAATATGTATTTTTTTAATATATTTCATTGATTAAATAATTCATAGAGATGGTTTTTTAACATTTTTAAAGTGTTATTCCACATCTAGGATAGAAAAATACTTATTTAGAAAACGTATAAAAATTTGAACGTAGCGGAACTCGAGCCCGCGCCTCCTGAAAACCGACCAGGCGCTCTGACCAATAAGTCATACGTTCAAAAGTTTTCTAAATAAGTATTTAACTAACATGTTGTTGAAATCTGTCCCCAATGTAATACGAAACCAAATTAATAACGGATGGAAAGAGGTTTCATACAAGCGAGAGAGGAAAGTAAAAAAAAAAAAAAAAGTTTCTATTCTTTATTTATATTCTATAGATTTAATAAATTTAACATAACCTTACACTTATAAGGTACATTTTACATTTTAATTGGATTAAATATCAAACGTATACAATGTCAGAGGTATAGTTCATTCGATATCATAATAATAAAACTAGAAATACTCACCCGCCTTGATGTTGACCCTTCTAATATAATAAAATGTAATAACTATAGTTGTTCGAGTTTAGGTATAGATATTATACAGTGTTTTTGTCATCGCGACTTAGAATGAAAGCACAGTTTTAAATCTATAAAAACCTAATACAATTATAATAAAAGAGATTTTGCTAAACATAAAAAGGTGTTTTTTTTTCAAACAAAATAATTAATAAAATTATGCAATAAAGTGTATTTGTAACAAAATTGTTAAAAATATAAAGTAAAATAGCTATTTTAGTCTATATTTTCTACACTCATTTATTTTCCAGAGGACTTCCCTATGAAGATCGTACAATGCTACCACAACGTCTGATCGATGATCCCTGCACCCAAGCGTGCTCGTGCAATGTAGCCGACGGTCCCAGGTTCGATTGCGCCGCCGTAGATTGCGTAGAGTCATTCGATAGCGATGAGCTCAATGAATGTATTTACACTTTCGAACTGGACGCTTGCTGTAGTACTGGAAAAGTTTGTGGTAAGATTACTTTGTGATTTTTTTCTTATAGTGCCCTAGAGTTATATTTACTTTCTAGAGTTTTTATTTACCTTATTTTTATGGAAAAGACAAAACAAACGATATCTTTGTATTGAACAGATACAGGACACAAATAAGTATGTTTTATTAAAAATCATTCATACACGTGAGCTTTGAACTTACAACTACCTAACCAGTTAAACACGTTTCCACTGAGCATTATAAGCCTAAACATGAATCACGATGCACGTCGTGAGTAAATATTTTGAAACAATAAACCATATAAATGACGAATCTCGACATATGCTTAACAGCCATCTTGTACAGGAACTATATTAATAACCTATTGTTCGTTCTTGCTTATATCTTATAAAGTAACTGTATTTTATAATTATATTGCAATAATTATTGATATAAATACGGCCTGCAACGTCTTGATAGACTGTAAATGATAATGAAAAATTAAAAAACATTTTTAAATGTATGTTTCCGTAAGGTAAGAAAGTATTTTTTTAATAATTGTATATAATTTAGATAAATAAGAGGCGCTATTTTATTAGAATAAAAGAATGAAGAAAATTTCAAAGCCGCTTTTCGGGCTGTTACTAAATACCTTACATAAAAAGCGATCGTGTCGGACTTCCATACCAATTTCAGGATAAATCAACTTATAAAATTTGAGAAGTTAAAGTTTTGCGGACTCTTTTTGTATGAAGTGAACTAAAAATATATCACTTTATTTATTTCTATTGAATATTTACCAATTTTCACTTTTCGGATTTCTTCTCTTTCTAAGTTCTCATTTCGCGTCAAATTTCATAACCATAGGTCCACGGGAAGTACATAGTAGTATAATAATATTTAATAAAAAAAAATATACTGACCCTGAAATAGATCCCGGGATTCGATTGAAATAAAAAAATATTTAAATTAAACAAAGAAAAAACAAATAATTCTACGGTTACTTAATTAAGCGATTGTACCCTATAAGTCTTGATGACGTGATGAATTTCATACATAAAGCAACAAAAACTAAGCATATATTTATCGTGTCGTTTTGGCAACTAAACACACGAGTGTTCCATATTAAAAAAACACGTTCTTTTCTACAGGTAAGGACGCTATCGCCAGCCTGAAGACCTGTGAAGTGGACGGCCAAACCTATAAAGAAGGTCAAATAATCGAACCCACAAATACCCGTAAGACATGCATTTGCACGGCAAACTGGAACGGTTCGTTTGACGATCCAACCACGTGCAAAGATATCACTTGCGGCCTAGAAATACACTATCAAGACAAGATAATGGGCAAATGTGCGCCGGTTTTCTTTGGAAATATGAAAAGTTGTCCCATTAGTTTTGAATGTCGTAAGTATCCTTTAATATTAAAAGAATTCTATTAATACTGCTTTTTGAATTTAACAATTTGAAAACTTATTTGAACTGGACCTGGTGGTACATTGCGTATTGAGTTCCGCCACTCAACACGCAATGCCTCCAGAACTCGGCGGAAAGTGGAGAA
>DWAP01002274.1:0-13823 GCA_018230625.1 Heliconius eleuchia | reverse complement strand
TATATATATATATATATATATATATATATATATATATATATATAAATAATAAAATAGTAAATTACTAAAACATTAACAGATAAAACAGACTCTAGCTATAGTAACACAAATCAATAAATAATCTAATATGAATATATATATTTTAATTATTATTCATAATTAAAAATTAATAAATACTAAAACTTTTGAAAAGCATAAACCACTGGACGTAATGATTGCAGAAAATTGATAACAGTCTGCTAGGATCAAATTTAATCTAAAATCTGAATTTAATTAAGAGCTATTGTTTAAGAGTACACGCCACTCATATACTTACTTAGATTAAACTGTGTGTATTAAGCTTTGTGTTATGCAAATATTAAACTTCATCTATTATTATACTCGACTCAGCAAGCACTGCTTCGAAATTTCGGCGGAAAGTGGAGGGCGGAGTGCCTTAACACTATTTTCCCTCTACTTACCTCGTTAATCCGTGATACACATAGGCACAATATTGCGAATATTTTCCTTCTTGCCATTGGTTTTGACATCGCAATGGGGAGTTGACAGTGATTTTAAGATACCAGCTAAAAAAGTAAAGAAAACCAGAAGGTTTTCTGAATCATGTTTTTTCATATTTTCATAATTCGTTTACTTTTTTTATAATTATTAAGATAACTATATAAAGAATGAAACAGTCATGTTAATACGTTTAAATTAAATTTCAATGGATTTTTTTTGCGGAATACAAAGGAGGTAGGGAGAACCTCGTGTGAAGTCTCTTTGTTCTCAAAATTCCGATAGAATTAATGAGTTTGTACGTTGATTTATTTATTTATTTTTATAAAATAAACTAAAAGCTTAAATGCGTTGATATAACCTTTTTTTTAATATTTTGATTAAAAAAACGTAAAGAAAAATATAATTATAAACAGGATGTGGGGATATTGTGTAATAAAATTAATTTAAAAGTTACTAAGGTTCAAGTTATTTTGAAATTTTAAAAAAAATGAAACGTAGCGAATCTCGTACCCGCGCCTCCTGGAAACCGACTAGGCGCTCTGGCCACTAAACCATACGTTCTCATCGAACTACGTCGAAATTTTTATACGCTTGTTACAACTTATTTATGTTGTTAGCATCTGTGTAAGGAGATTTTTAAAAATTTCCGCTACTCAAAGATAATTACTAAGAATTATCGTTTGGCAAGAGAAAATGCTATTTATTAAATATTTTCAAACATTTTTAAAGTGTTATTCAACATTTAGGAAAGAAAAATACATATTTAGAGAACGTATAAAAATTTGAACTCCAGTTTAAAAAGATTTAATTAATAGCATTCTCTCTTGACAGACGATTATTCTTAGTAATTATCTTTGGGTAGCGGAAATTGGCAAAAATCTACCTACTTTTTCTTTATCTACATATACCTATATAGAAAAAACATATATATAGTTCTTTCTTCTCAATAAAGTAAAAAAAAAATAACTTGCGCAATACTCTTTTTATATAGAAAAGAAGATAAAACAAAATTCACAGAGCGTATTACATATCTTATTGTATTAACTAACGACTTTACTAAAACTCTCCAAACTGATCGCCTTGAATATTAAACTGACGCCAGACGATCCTCGATAAATTTAATTAATCCTTTAAATTCACGTATAAAAGTATATAAATCAGTAGAGCAATTTTTACGACCGCTTAAATGCTTTATTGTAGGCTCCATATTAAATTTAATGGGTGAACTCAGGTTTATATTATGTTGATATAAAATGTTAAGTGAAAAAATATATATACTTTTATGGCAATTACTATAATTTCCATAAAAAGTATATATTTTTAAAGAAAAGAAAAAAGAAAAATATATATATTTAATAACGAAATTATATTTAAAGATAACGTAAAATATCTAGAAACAGCACATTGATGTAGAATTTTCTTTTTTTTGTTACATCTTTATTAAATGTAATGAATCAAAAGATTTTGACATATTTTCTTTCATTATATCGTTGGATTTTATGACCCTGACTTGCTCTAATTGATTTTTTTTATTATACTTAAAAATGTATTAGAATATGTAGATCTTAATTTCTTTTAAAATCATATTCTTTTAATTTAAAAGCATTTCTAGAATACAACAGGATAGATAAAGAGAGACTAGTGTCCATAGAACACTCCATAGATAAAGCGGTTTTATGTCTAGATTTGGAAGTCTCCGTGTAATGTGGTGGAAATCAACACCGTAAATCATAATTCTCATACATATTTAAAAAAACAAGAGAATTCAGCCCATTTACTTTAACCACATATTTAAATTGACAAGACATAGTAATGAATAGCAAGCGCTAAGCGAGCAATTATCCAGTGTCTTTTCGTACCACTCTCAACTCTTTTATGCTCTCTACAACTGACAAAGAAATAGTTTTAATTGGAGTCGTCGTTGCGAAGAAGCCGTTCTGCGAAAAATATTTTTTAGTTTGATAAAAATACAAGAAAACCAGACATCTTAATTTACATTTTTCTATTTGTAATTACTTTGATTTGTAAATAGATGGAGTTTAGAAAAATAAGCAATTATAATATTTCGGTTTACAGTTAATTATAATTCCACTTAAAATTATTTTCACTTAAATAAATCTAAAATAAATTATGTTTTCCAATATGCCTTTCTTATAAAGTTGCTGTGAATTGTAAATTTAGCGTCATGTCCAAAATTGTTGAAGTTTTAAATTTACATGCAGTAGTAAAGTTAATGTCACACACAAACTTTGAAGCGTGCTCAAAGAAATCAATAACAGTATTTCATACAAGTTTTCTGCTTCAACAGTATGGACAAACTGTTCAAGCTTGAAATTCTTGAAAAGTCAGCTTCCTAAAATATCTAGACAGTTTTTAAGATAAATTGTCAAATTGGGGCAGCTCCGAAACAAGTTAGTGATTTATCGTTGTTGTTCGACAAATTCTTTAATTTTTATCCATTTTACCTAACATAATTTATTATTTAATAACTTATGTTTGTAAACAACATGTTTATAATACTTATTTAGAAAACGTATAGAAATTTGAACGTAGCGCGGGTCGAACCCGCGCCTCCTGGAAATCGACCAGGAACCAGGAACCTGCGTCACAACTGGCTTAGTGGTCAGAGCGCATGGTCGGTTTCCAGAAGCGCGGGTTAGAGTCCCGCTACGTTAAAATTGTTATATGTTTTCTAAATAGGTATTTTGCTTTCCTAAGTGTGTATTAATACTTTAAAAATGTTTAAAATAACATGTTTATTGTTAAATTTATAATTTATATTAATTATTACATTTATAAATATACATATATATAAAATAAATCAACAATCAATTCATCATTAATATGAATTATATTAATGTAATGTTTTTGTGTTAAGACCTCTCGAAGATTCGTAATTGTTTACGGTACACGCTATAGAATGAAATAAATCGAGAAAGAAATGAAATAAATTAATGGAAATAGATATATTTTTTATTTTCTCTCTTTGATAACGAGGCAAAGCGCGGCGTTAAACTCCGCCACTCAACACGCAATGCCTCCAGAAATTTGCGGAAAGCAGGAAACGGAAGTGTCTTAATGGGAACGGAGTGTCTTAACGCTAGGTTCCCAGTTTCCCTCTCCCTACCCTGCTATGTACGATATGCCTAAAAAAAGTGATTATAAAGATTGGTAGGATTAGGTTGCGGGAAACAGCTCAACAATAAATTCAAAATTTCAAGTACTACATTATATCTGATATGGACAGAAATCGAATCTAGTTCGAGGTCTAGTCTTGGAAGGTTAACTAACATATATACAAGCAAGAATTCCTTTCATCCAACCCATTATTAATATATTTGTGATTCATCACTTTACATACAAAGTAAATATCAAAAGTAACATATCTCATCAGAATTGTCTGCCATTTTAGTTTTAATATATGCACGATATTACGTCTACGAAACGCGAATTAGGTAAATCGTAAGTCTAATTTCTCTTGCCTGAATATCAAGAACTGGAGCTTTATTTAATTACCACAGATTTAGGGTTTCTAAAGCCTACCATTGTGAAAGCTTTAAATATATTCCATTCCATGTTGAAATTCTTATTATAATTCACATTATATAAATTACATGTGTGTGTGTGTGTTTGTGTGTGTGTGTGTGTTTGTGTGTGTGTGTGTGTGTGTATAGAAATATCTGTATGTATTTCTTAGCTCTCAACAGTTTGAATCTTTATGAAACAAATCGATTTTTTCTCGTTTCGTAGGCAAATTGTCAAATAATAAAAAAAAGATATATTTATTCTATATCTTTAGACAATTTCTCTTTTTTTTTTTTTTCAAGAAATAGACACCATTTTTAGCACTATTGAGTAAGAAACAATTAAGTAATCAAGTACAAATATTTATATGTTCATTAGATGTAATGTCAGTTAAGCTAAATAAAAAAAAATCATTGAATGTATAAAAAATAATTTGGGTGTGTTATTATGTGTTACATAGGCCACATAAGCAGAGGGAACCTAGTGTTAAGACACTCCGTTCCCCACTTTCCACCGAGATTTGCCCCGACTAAACTAATTTAACTCTGCGCTTTGACTCGACGCCAGAGCAAAGAAATGAAAATGTAAATGTAAATAAATACTTCATTTCCTCGAGAGGGCATCGAACCCACAACCAGTCTATTTTACAGTCACACTTTGTGCCCCTGCCACTGGCATTTAATAGATTATAACATTATGCACAAAAGACAAAAGAATATAAAAGCAACTTCAATATTAGATACTTACAAATAATTCAGTGAATGTTGTATTGTATTAAAAGTAGGCCAATGTCGTAGTACCGTTCCATTGCATTTTCATTTTTATTTTATAATTAAAGTGAAATGTGAAGTTGCAGATAGATGAAGTACATCCGTTACTAAAGGTAGACTCCAGATACGAATCTGTTATTAATCTAATCTGATCTGATCATTAAGAAGAATCTTTAAATGTTCTGATATACCTTTGAATCCTAAACAATCTTTAGTAATTCAGGATTTTTTTTTCATTTTCGAAAATATATTTTTTACACTTTTTCGTTATTAGAAAAAAACTATCAAATAAAAAATCAAAAGAAAGAAAAAGAAAATAAGATAAGAAAGTAAAACAAACCTTACAAAAGATATTGAAGTAAAATAAAAGTTTCAGTGAAGATAGCCTGTGAGAAAAGTTTCGGATGCTGATAAAAAAGTATAATATTTTATTTTAATGTTTTAATTTTAGTAAATATTAGTATATTTTTAGGGTTCCGTACCTTTGAAATGAAAAAGGAACCTTTATAAGATGCCTTTGTTGTCCGTCTCTCTGTTTGTCAAGAGCCTTTATCTCGGGAACGCTTGGAGATATCGAATTGGAATTTAAACCATATATCTACGGCCCCGTGATTTCCAAAAAAAATGAATTTCTTCATTTACTTAAAAAAAACATAAGACCGTTTATAGAGCAAAAAAACTCGCTATAGAATAGAGTACTATAGCAAGGAATTGAAAATATTAAATAATTAAGTTCCAATAAAAAAATTTAACCTACAACCATCATCACAGTCGTATGCTCCTACGCCACGACGCCCCAAATGTTTATATATTAATGATAAATGAAAACAATCAATTCTACCGATTGAGAATCGAACCCACAACCCTCACCTCCCAAACATTGTCAAATTACACCACACACAAAACGCCAACATTTGTACATAAATAATATACATAGTAACGCATCTCTCTAGTGTCGCAATGCGTCATCACCACATGCAAAGCAGGGATCACTAACCAATGCTAGCACATTAAATATGCTAACTTATGTAATGTACTTTAGATTATCTCCTATTTCAAGGCTCCACTACACGACTATTCCATTTATGTTGGAGGAATCCACTGTGATTCTCTAATTTGGGAACGTCACTCGCTTGAGTTTCTGATTTTATAATATGCACTTAGCCCCTTAGTCGTACGTTTTATTTGCTTTAATATTTAATTTTGTAGACGTTGTTGGTTGCGTTTTCTCAGATCTGTTCATTAGTTTTACGAGAAAAGTGGTTTAAAATTTTTTAAATATTTTTTTACCTATCTATACTTAGGTCACTTAGATTATCTTACAATAATAAGTATACATTTCGTCGGGGCGCAGCGGCACATGCATGTGACTGTGAACGCGACGGTTTTGGGTTCTATTCTCATTCAGGAGAATAAAATATTTATTTCCTTGCTAACTTTGTCTCGTTGACTTGAGATAAGTCCCGCCAGTCTTCACGCAATGCTCTACGAATTCGGCGAAAACTTCGTGATTGGGAAGTGTCTTAACACTAGATTCCCAGTGAAGAACTGAGTGTCTTAACGCTAGATTCTTAGGATCCTTCTGCCTGCTATGTGTAGGATAAAGTATCAGGCTAAAAAAAATACATCCGTAATACATTCAATATAGTGTAGTGTTAAGTGCCTAATTATAATTTGACTATCCTTTGGCTCTCCGTTCTCTCTGGCTATCTCTCTAGGGATAAAGCGTAAACAAAAAAAAATTAAAGATACTAAAATTTATAAAGAAAATCATCCCAAAAAAACAACAAAAATATAAATATAATTTGTTATCTACAGGATAAACTGCATATTTATCACACTCGGTACACATTAATAAAAACATAGCATTTAACATTTCAACAGCAAAACAGCGAGCGGGAACGGAATGTATGCTAATCTGACATTTGCATATGAGTAGAAAAATCACTGGGCCATTAAAGAGTGACGTGCCTTCAGGGTGTGGAGGGGTGCAGTCAGGGTGGGGGTGGTGCATCAACTAAAGCCAGTTCAAGGAGCCAACGCCAATTAATCATTAAAGTCTAAGACCACATGGCGAAAAATATGTGAAAAATATAATAGTTACATAAAAAGAAAAAAATAAAACATAAAATAAAAAAAGTAAATGGGGAGCGGAGTGTCTTAACACTTAGCTTTCTCTGCCTACCCTTCTAAATCCGTGGTACATCGTCAAGTTGAAAAAAAATCTTAAGTATGTATCAACTCAGGCCAGTTTAACAAAGAGCCAAGGTGCCCTTAAGGTCTAAGACCTTACGTTTCTCAGGCATCGTTTGTGATGCAAATAGAGATTGAATAATTTATAGGAGTTTCAGGCCAGTATTACGATCTTCGCCGGATATCCTCTGGCAAGTGATCCACTTTTATGGCAGTTCGCCGTAAAATGTTTGTCAATTTTCAATGAAGTGCCGTTACAATGAAGTTTTTATGAAAATATCGATTATTGTAAGAAAGAATGTTGTTATGAGAACTAAATTGTCATTTTTATTGCTAAGATCATGGTTCAAATAATTACATCTTTAAATAATTGATACTCACTGATTGTTTTTTTGTCATCATTCAAAAAAAAAATGGCACATGAGCACAAGCATACGACTGTGAACGCGACGGTTGTGGATTCTATTCCAACTTGGGAAGTTGAAATATTTAATATTTTTATTTCCCTGCTCTGGTAACGAGGCAAAATTCGACGTTGAGTTTCGCCACTCAACACGCAGTGCCTCCAGAATTCAGCGGAAAGTGGAGAGAGGAGTGTCTTAACACTAGGCACCTTTTGCAGTAGGGTAGGCCTGCTACATGTGGGATACAAAATAAAGAAATAGCAAATTCTATAATTATGTTGTTGTGATACTTATTTGTCAAACATAAGTGGCACTACACTTCTATTGTAGTTAAAAGTAAAAATATATTATGGAAAATTATTTTTTCCTCTTATATATTTTCTATTATATTTCAGTCGAGCTTCTGAGAATATATAAAATGTAAATTTACATAAGCTCCTTATTGAACAATGCGTATTGAGGACAAAACTCGTCTTGTACTTTGTCTCAAACCACATAGATTTTCTATTTAAATTGTTGACAAAATGCATTTTTTTTTAAATGTAAAAATATGGTTATCAAAAATTGTTTTAAAATAGTTTGAAGTTTATTTCTATATAATAGTTTTAGTTCGTTATTTCCCACACTGCAGGGTAGGACAGACCAAATTTTGACAAATTTAGTGTTGAGCGCCGCAACTTAACGCCGTGCTCCGTCACCAGAGCAGAGAAATAAAAAAAAAACAATTTAAATATAATCTCCCCAAAGGAGCATCGAACCCACAACAACATCCTCTTTACTTATACAACTTTATATAAAATAGTAAAGTAGAAGCTTGACCATCCACAGCTTTTACACGGACCACTAACGTGTTCAACAAAAACTCTGCACATGTGCAAAGAAAGTAAAATGGCTCTCGGTGCTCATAACGTTGCTTTTTGCTGTGGCCCATAAATAAGAGGACAATGTCCTCAGCCACCAGGGAAGCTGAGGCTTACTATTTTGTGGTATTTCTTAGTGGTTTTTCTTTTGTTTACAGGATAAAGTTAATTGGTATTTAAATTGAGTGATTAAACATATACTTAACATTCTAAAAAAGGATGATACTAAGTATATTCGCTTGAATAAAATATTGACTATACTAGTCAATATTTTATTATGTGACTTTTCTAATAAATAAAAATAAATCAGCTTCACGCGGTATTCCGCACATAGCAGGATATTCAGCTATGTGTGGGATACAGTAAGTCGTGGCGCAGGGGCACAAAGTGTGACTGTAAAATCGACTGGTTGTGGGTTCAATTCTCACTCAAGGAAATTAAATATTTATTTACATTTATATTTTCATTTCTTCGCTCTGCCAACGAGGCAAAGCGCAGCGTCGAGTCCCGCTACTCAATACTCAATGCCTCCAGAACTCGGCAGAAAGTGGGGGAACGGAGTGTCTTAACACTAGGTTCCCTCTGCCTACTACACTGGTGTGGGATGCAGCGTGAAGCTGATTTATTTATTTTTTAAAGAAATAAAAATAAACATTTGAGAAAATATCCATCCAATTCATAAGCAACAAAACAAAAAAACCTAGTACTGTTTAACGACAACCATATATTTTTATCTTTTAATAGGTGTAAATAAACAACGTCGGTAAAATTTCCACGTCGAACATTTTTTACCAACATTTTTTACTTTTTAATTCAAAACATCGTCCAAATGGTACCGCTATTTAAAACCACTCACGACATAGGAAAAGTTTTTAACTCACAGCTTTCCGTTTTTAAAAATGTATGGGTAATATTTTTCTACTTTACTTTCTGTATAGGATATAAATATTAAAAATCGACCCGCGAACATGATTTCTTCCGAGTTTTAATATGACAATTTTATATTTTAAAAGGAAATATTGAAATATATTCACCATATATTGAATTTTCGTTATAAAATTTGAAACGTAGCGTATTTCTCCGTGTTTTAATTTTATACATAAATAGAGTTTTAATTAGGTAGCTAAACAATACTTTCGGTGTAGCCGTTGTGGTGCAGTGACACAACGTCTGATTGCAAATACGATGGTATAACCATTTGGTTTGATTCTCACTCGGAGAGACGAATTACTTTTATTTCTTCACTCTTGTAATTGTGTTTTAAGATATAAGGCTACGTTAATTCTTTGTACGGTTATATATGCAGAATACAAAGTAAAGATGAGAAAAATGAATTAATAATACAGACTATAGAATAGTTTCCTTTAATACTAAATAATTATAAAAATAAATGTGAAAGAATTGTCCATTTTGATAAGAGAGAAAATATGTAATTCTCCAAGATAGAAGCTAGAATAAATCTAAATGTAATTGGTTGTACTAGAAAGATTTAGGAAAGGATATAACTTAAAGTATTCAAAAATATTTTTTAAATACTCATACATGATAAACCTATTCATACGCCTATACATTTCAGCAATTATATATATCAAACAATGATTAAAACGTTGAGAAGAATATTGTTTTTCGCGCCTATCATTTAAAAGCAAAGAGAGTACATTTTTGATAACAATATTCATTATATCATCAACATTCCTTATTTACTTGTAATTATTTTGTTATCTTATATAACATTATTAATAGATTACAAAGTCTCCTCTGATAAAATATACTCTACGCCTATAGATTTAGAGAAGGCAAATACGCAATCTCGAAGATAAACATATGAATAAGATGTGATGTTAGCAACAAGCGATAACTCTGAAGTGGGCTGCGGGTGGTGTATTATTAAAAACAGTCTGTTGTCACTAGGTCATATGTGAGGTTACTTTGTCTTATCAGACATTTTTGACAAAACGATAATAAATGTGACCGGTTATAGTTATGTTTGTGATTAAAGAAAGTGCTTGACGTAATTTAATTTGTATGAATTTATGTAGTGGTTGGTTTAAGTAATATATCGATTGTTTCCAGTCAATAAGTACATAGAATCTAGATAACAAATTAACATGGCTGTAAATTTGACGAAATTCTCTAAATTTTGGAGTGGACTTAGTAATAACTGTAACAATATTAGAACGTTATCTACATCAAGCTTGAACAACGCAAAAGTGAGTTTTAACTGGGAGGACCCTTTGAATTTAGATCGACAATTACGTGACGATGAAAAGGCTGTTCGGGACTCGTTGAAAGCTTATTGTCGAGAGAAACTAATGCCCAGAGTGGTTGAGGCAAATAGAAACGAAGTGTTCGATCGTGCGATTTACAAAGAAATGGGTGAATTAGGGATCCTTGGGTGTACCATTAAAGGCTATGATTGTGCTGGAGTGTCATCTATAACTTATGGACTTATTACTAGAGAATTGGATGGCGTAGATTCATCGTACAGATCAGCTATGAGCGTACAGAGTAGCTTGGCCATGGGTGCTATTTACATGTACGGGTCGGAAGAGCAAAAGCAAAAGTATTTACCGCGTATGGCTAAAGGTGAATTAGTTGGGTGTTTCGGCCTAACAGAACCTAACCACGGAAGCGATGCCGGTGCATTAGTCACGAAAGCGAAACACGATGCCAAATCAAAATCTTATATTCTCAACGGTTCGAAAACTTGGATAACAAACTCCCCCATTGCGGATATTCTCGTAATATGGGCTAAAAATGAAGAAGAAAATAATAAAGTAAGAGGTTTCGTGGTCGAACGGTCTCAAGTTAAAAAGGGGCTGGACACGCCCAAAATCAATGGTAAATTTTCCTTGAGAGCTTCAACAACGGGAATGATATTGCTAGACGACGTATCTATACCAGAGGAGAATTTATTGCCCAACGTAGTAGGTATGAAGGGGCCTTTCGGATGTCTCAATAATGCCCGGTACGGGATCGCTTGGGGCGCTCTCGGCGCGGCCGAAACATGTTTGCGGATCGCTCGAGAGTACACATTAGATAGGAAACAATTCGGGAGGCCGCTCGCTTCGAACCAGCTGATACAAAAAAAATTGGCTGACATGATTACCGAAATAAGTCTCGGTTTCCAGGCTTGTTTGAATGTAGGACGTCTAAAGGACGACGGTTTGGCCGTTCCCGAAATGATATCGCTCCTTAAAAGAAATAACTGCGGGAAAGCTTTGGAAATTGCTAGAGTTGCGAGAGACATGCTCGGGGGGAATGGCGTGTCTGATGAGTATCATATTATAAGGCATGTAATGAATTTGGAAGCGGTCAATACGTATGAAGGCACACATGATATACATGCTTTAATTTTGGGTAGAGGTATAACCGGAATACAAGCATTTTACTAAAAAAATATAATATAATACTATTATATAATATAATATTATTACATTCATTTTATAAGTATATTTTTGTATCAATTAATAGTTATAACAACAAGCAAATCCCTGTATAAATAAATTATTATCATAACAGTGTGGTTTACTTAATAAAATCTATAAAAATCTTAGAACAAAACCAATAAAATTTAATTAAAATCACACACAAAAGACCAATTATATTATATTATGCGAAAATTATGAATAAACATTGTATATCTGTCATCAAAAACATGTTATAGATATTACTATGCGATTCGTGATCTCAACCTTTTCCCAACTCCTGTTCGAAGGTAATTGTATTTGTAATACGACCGTGTATTACTCACTAGGGTCTTAAACAAGCAAAATTTTCCCTTAATACAAAACGTGTTCCCTTTAAACGCTAACATAAAATACTTATGTGATAACATTCTCTTGGGGCATTACTCTCCGGAGATAGGAATGACTATTTTGAAGATAATAAGGTGAAATCGCTTTTTCTCCAGAAACATTTTCGAAGCTGGCAAAATTTTTCCGAGACTGAGCCATGCGCCACAATATCATGACTCGCAATGTTTATTTTAATGAAATTGTATGAATACGGAATATATTTACGTTGTATAAACAATAATAGAAGTAGAATATATAATGATACGTTGCAGTGTTTATTTTTTAAATATTTGATGTTTACTAAAATAATTCTATTTGCTTTGAATACGGAAGGAGAGTGAAGGAAAAAGATTTTTATCGTTCAAATACATGCATTCATATCAAATACATTTGATAAATATACCATTTTCCATATAAATTACGAAAGAAACTTCTACTCTAACTATTCTACAACCTTGTTTAAGTTAACCTAGTTTTGGGGAAAATAAAGGAATTTAGTTTATATGAAAAATTAAATCACATTTTACGTACTCGACTATATCTTACATAGATAGCGTTTTACCGTGCATGACAAGCTCATGCGGCTTTGCATGGGAATTATCTAACATTATATTGCAAGGAATGGGGAAAGAGGGTTGTTTCATGCAGAAGAATTTTTTAAATACAAAAAGAAAAATATTATGATACTAACGCTTCTAAAAATAAAAAACTTATGAGTATTTACGTATAAAAGTTATATTTCTTTACTCAAGATCTATTTTTGTAATAGCTGCCAAGGTTACAGTTACCAACGTAACATATAAAAAAACTCGTACGTAAAATAATGCTAAATTAGTCCACTCGTTGAAAATATTTAAAATATTGCTTTTGTATTATTGTGGTTAATATAAATTGATAGCAAAAATAGTCGTCTACTAACTACCATCTAATAAAATAATCTGTTATCATTTTTTAGATATACTTATAGTATTTTACACTTAAAATGCGATATCGATTAGTTACTCTTATCAAAATCTAATCTAAGCATAAAAATATTTTTTAATAATATTTTAAATATTGGTTATGATTTATTATATTTACTGAGATAAATCCAATATTATAAATTATTTCAACTTATTTCTGTTCACTCTAATATGAGCCTTTGCTCTTGTTTTTTATAAGGCGTATTAATAACAGAAAGCAGCAGCATAGCAAGTAGTTTAAATAGAAAAAATATAATTTTAAATACAAATTTAAATATAATTTGTTTATAAAATTAACAAATTTATAACTGTTTGATATAAATATTATAACAAAAGATAAGGTAAGGTAAGGTAATGTGTCAGTATAATAATTAAACAAACAACTTGGTATCAAAAAAGATTAAACACCTTAGGAGTCCCATTATCCTATTAATAAGATACCTGAACTCAACAGCCTATTTGACTTTTTAATAATAGATTATTTACTCCAAAATTTTAAATTGTATAAATAACAAAGTAAGTTTTTAAAACCATTTTACCGTTGATAAAATAAATATTATTTACACAAACTAAATGGAATCATATATGAGCTCGTTGTTATCATAATAATTTATTGTCAAAGAGATTCATTAACGATAGCCTAGAATAGCCATCCACCAGCAAGTATTGATAAGAACTAGACCACAACGAGTTTTGCATAACACAGTTTTATTTTAATTTTTTCAACGTAATTATTAATTCATGTCATTTTAGAGCCCAGTCGTGGCACAGGGGCACAAAGTGTGACTGTAAAATCGACTGGTTGTGGGTT
>DWAP01002273.1:0-13824 GCA_018230625.1 Heliconius eleuchia | reverse complement strand
TATATATATATATATATATATATATATATATATATATATATATATAGTTATTTACAAAGGCTAGAGAAATTTTACCTTTTGAAATTATTCATAAAAGAACTTAAAGTACGTACGCATTTGAAGTAAATACAAGGCTTAATAAATGACATTTACGTGAGAAACAGTTTCCTAAAGAATACTTTAGTGAACTAGAACGCAACGTGACTGGAAAAATAATAAATTATATGTACAACACCTTTTACCAATGCATGTTACACACTCTCGCTATCGACTACGTGAAATCAGTAGGCCAAGAGCAAATTTCCAGTAAAATCCTATTAAAAGTAAATAAAGGTGTAGAAAATATCTTATAGTATGCGACAGATCCGTAAGTAGATGTTAATAAAATACAAAACGAGGGCCACCCTAAGTATATTTTGCTATAATATGTTAAGCAGTTTTTCCAGTATGTTATACTTACATACATATATTACATACGAAGGTTAAATAGATAAAAGAGTAAGCTTATGTTTTTATTCAAAAAATTGTAATAAAATGTAACCTATCAAAAATAAATTAAAATGGGAACCTGGGAACCCAGTGTTAAGAAACTCCGTTCCCGTAAAAAAGAGACTTTCGTACGATTACGTATTGACTGGCGGAACTCAACGCTTTGCTTCGTTACCAGAGCGAGGAAATGAAAATATTCAATATTTCATTTCCTCTAATGGGATCTAGCCCACAACCTGTCGCGTTTACAGTGACACGCTTGTGCCACGACTGGCCCCCATTTTAAATATTAGTAGTAAAAAAATCTACTTATTTCTACTTTATAATATGTTCTTCCTAATTAATATAAGAGATGATGCATATATTTTTTGTATACGTGAACTTTAAAAACTTTATCGACAAGATATTTTTCTATTATTTTCCTAGTTACATAGTTTAAACTACACAAGCCTATTTGAAAAGTTTTTAATTGATATATTTTTTTCCAATGAAAAGGAGAGGTGTTATGATATGATAATATTATTATGATATACTCGTATTATTCCTCCATTTCTTCCTAGTTAAGAAGTGATTGATTTGCAACAGTCACAGCACTTAGGCTAGTGTGCTATATTAGTAAATTCCATAGGCCGATTGCATACGACGACGGTCCCTTTACACGGATGGGTAACGATTAGGGCTAGGATTTTTTATGAATGTTTAAATATGAGTATTTATTTTTATATTGAGGACAGAGAAAGGGAGAAAGAAAGAGAGAGTGAGTCCGATGACGCAGGGGCACAAGGGACTGACTGTAATGCGACGGTTGTGAGTTCGATCTCCACTCGAGGGAATAAATTATTATTTATTAATATTCTTCGCTCTGGCACCTACGCAAAAGCGCTTTCCGTCAATCGACATGCAAAGCCTCGAAAAATTGGGCAGAAAATGGGGAACAGAGTGTCTTAACGCTACGTTCCCTCTGGCAACCCCTGCTGTGTGCGGGAAGCAGCGTGAAGCTAATTTATTTTAATTTTTTTAAAAAGAGAGAGATAGTAAAAAGAAAAGAGCAATTCAACAAACAACACTGCGAATTCAACAAATGCATTAAAGGATATCTTTAATCATTTAAAACTTGTATAAAATACAACCGCACTTCTAAACGACAATTAGCTGTTAATTCCCATTAACATTGTACGCCATTAGACGTCCGTAAGACTGTCAGATCGCATCGTGTGTAGAAACTTATACGTGACTACTACTATACTACCACTAGATTTATACGTATTGTCTAACTGGACTAGAATTTGCTCGTTTATTCATTCCGGAACCTATAATTTATGATTGTTTACGCGTCGTTTACTTCCTTGCCACTCAAAGGTTCCCTCCAACTTTCACGCAAAGTGGCTCTTATCTGTTTCTAAAGTTTAATAGTTTTTGATCTGGTTGCTAAGCTTAAATGTAAAGTACTGAAAGTGACTTTATATGGTTTATATCACAGAAAATAATCCTATATTTTATGGCGTCCTTAACAATGTTACAATTCAGTTTATTCTGTTTGAGCCCGATTATCTAAGATTGATTACTTTAATAAATAACGGTATAATAATGTTATTGCAGTTTCTAGTTTCTACAGACATTTTCTTTGTTAATCTTAGGTGCTACGGTGTTTATGTATTACTATACTTTCAGTGATTTAGTGTATCTAGGGAAGGGAGAGAGAGAATGTAGAGTTATGAAACTCTGTATTTCATTTTCTGCTCAATACAACAGTTGAAATAATTCTATTTAAGTAATTTTGATTTCCCCGGCCTAGTAAGACGAAGCGCGGTTTTTTTTCACGCTCTATCCCGGAGTCAGCAGGCTAGGCATAGGGAACCTAGTGTTAAGACACTACGTTCCCTTCTGGAACCATTGCGTGTTGATTGGCGGAGCTCAATGCCGCGCTTTGCCTCGACACCGGAGCGAAGAAATGGAAATATAAATATTAATAAATATTTCATGTCCTCGAGTCGATCCGACAACTAGTCGATTTTACAGTCACATTTTGTGTCCCTGCACCACGACTGGCCTCAATTTATCTTATAGAGCTAACAAGCTCTATTGGCTTTTACAGCGACATCAGGAGGGTAAAGTAGAGGGTACTTTGTCTCTGAAAAATTGCAAGCGCTATGGGGCGCCAGTGAGAAAAGAAGCGCGGCGTTGACTTCCACCACTAAATACACAATGTCTCGAAAATCAGACAGAAAATGGGTACCGAATTGTTTTAACAGTAGATCCTCTCTGCCTACCTATATTATACATACAATATGATATAGCATTCAGATATAGGTAGTATTTATAGTAGATATAGGATGTAAAATCTAGACTAGACTCAGACAAAAGCAACAGCCAGTTTAAAATTGAAATATCAAAAACAATGACGCTGCTACATTAGCGACCAGCGAGCCGTTACAATATAGTGTTGTTTATTTATGAACACCTAACTACTTGGCAAGAGATCAATTTGTAATGATTATGTTTCATTTAATTTACTATTGGCCTGTTGTTAGATTTTTTTTATTGCAATGAAAAAGTATGTAGAGTAGCGTTTCATGTTGAGGCCAGACGTGGCGCAGGGGTACAAGCGTGTGATTGTAAACAGGTATTGGGTTCGATACACATTCGAGGAAATGAAACATTTAATATTTTCTTTTCTTCGTTCTGGTATTGAGGGAAAGCGCGGCGTTGCGTTTCGCAACTCAACTCGCAATGCTTCCAGTATTCGGCGTGTTTTAAAATAAGATTTAAGGCAAATCTACCTACTATTTTTTGACAAAGTGTGACTGCAGTCACACTCGCGCACACACACATCGCGACTGGTTGTGGGTTTAATCCCCTAATCAAGGAAGTGAGAAGATTCTATCAGAAAAAAAATTGAATACGTCAGCTTTGGTTTCGATAAAGCAAGATTCTACATTATTTTTGTTTATACTTTTTATTTTATATCAGATAAAACGTAGCATTTGGTTTTGCCACTACTACCTATTCTCCTAGGTATACTTATCAGGCAATAATAATAATAATAGCCCCCGCCTCTGGCTTGCCTTTATTGGCCTTCAGAGTGGAGCGCAAGAGCTATATGCTCGAAACGGTGGAAGTGCTCAATCTGCATAACAGCGGGGAAACCCGCTCACGAGCTCCTCGTGATGGTGAAACCGGTGCACACCTCTCTACACCATTAGCCGACCACGCTGATGTTGCGCCAAAGGCACTACGCCGCTTTGTGGGGGCAAATTCAATTTGAGACTATTGTAAAGGCGGACGTCCGTTAGTCTCACTTAATAGCCCAGTAGCCAATCCACCCAAAATCCATTCCATAGTCTCAGTTTAGATTTCTACATTTTCCATAATTCCTACGCATTAACCGTCGACCATCTCTGGGTAATATGGTTACCCAGAGATGGATTCATTTGTAAAACATTTGTATATTGTCTAAGGGGCCTCTACGTGTTGGACCTATGTCCCCACGCAAGCCTTCCAAAGGACCGGGTTCTTTTGAATCCGAGAATTATGAAAAACATAATAATAATAAATATACAGAATAAAAAAAATACAACGAAGAATATAATTGTGTTATAACGGTGACGAGTAATATGTGTCAATAGAACCCACATTATAGTAGTTATAGTAGTAACCCGAATATCGATGAAACGTAAACGATTCCTCTCGACCTTGACATCGACGTTTCGATTAATTTACGATCGTAATCGATGTAACACTCGTAAAAGCACAGTTTGAACATAATCGAGAATGTAATGAATGACTGTGCCGCTCTTAGGTGGTTTTCATACAGAGCGATGGAACGATCTTATTAAAATAACTTTTAGAAAAGCGTTCCTAATAATATTTATTATCGATTACTTCGTAATTTTTTGACTCTTAGAGAAATTATGTGGTAGATAACCCATCACTATATAGTGAAGAAAATCTATGTTTTGAATACAACATATATACTGTTTTGGGATTTGATTTTGTTATTGTGATTCAATTTTTATGAAATTCTATTTTGTTTCAAATTTTTTTTTGAATATAAGAGTTATTTCCAGATTATATGTCGTAAGGAGTTAATAATAGAAATTATTATTATTATTCTATAACATTTATTTTAAAAAAATAAAGCCAAATTAATAACCCCCTTCTTTTTGAAGTCGGTTAAAAATAATTTATTGACGATAATGTTGCTAGGTTGGAGCCTAATAGTAGAACCAAAACACTCGAGAAATTATTCAAATAAATTTCAAGGATATAAAATTTAAATAGGTTGTACTTAGAGAGCACACTATTGTTTTTCCTATATCCATTTAAGAAATCTAATATACAAGTTTAGCTCAAGCTCCGTCACTTGGATTTCGTTGTATAGTTAAAGGGCGTTAGAATACTTTCACATCATTTTTATACTGTTTTTAAACTAGTTGCACATTGACTGTAATTAATGTGTATCGCGAGATAGTTGCGGGTTCAATTCCCATTTTCAACAGAGAATGAATTATTCTATATTCTATTATTCCTCGTTCTGGTAAAAGACAATTTCTCAAAAACTGAACGATGTTCCTCTGCTTACTCTACTAAATGCCGCAGATAAGGTGACGCTAAAAAAAATCTACAACAAAAAGGTTAAAAATGTGTTAACAAAAAAAAATAAAGTCTTTAATATGATAATTGTATAATAGGACGCTTTACGCAACAAAATATATGAGCTTATAAGGTGAAAATTTCATTTCTATAAAACACGTTCGATCGCTGCGTAAACAACAATTTTTGCATATAAATCTTTAAGACCATGTTAATGCTAATACCGAGGCCTTTATTATAGGGTAGTAAAGTGTATTTTGTAGATTTTTCATGTAAATTTTATTTTGCATACAGTAATTTAGTGTCGGAGGCGCTATGATTTCGCCCTGAGGTGGTGACTGACAGACGTTGTTTCTTTTATCGGTGACTCGTTTTTTTACCGACTTTGCTTATAGAAATTCGTTAAGATGTTATTAAGAATATTTCGTATTTGTTATTTTGTTGGGCCAGTCGTAGCGCAACCTATGTGACTGGAAAAGCGATAGGTTATGGGTTCGATTCCCACTTAAGGAAATGTATTAGTACATTTATATTCGTTTCTTCGCTCTGGCAGGGAGCAGAGGCAAAGCGCGGCGTTGACCGCCACCGCCGTTGTTATCTTTACGGATGGCGGAAATCAACGCAGAACTTTAGCTAACAAATTTGTGTTTAAACTTACTTCTCTGTTCTGTTCTTTTATTATAGAACCAACGTCACGTTTCGCCAATGTTTCTGTAGAAAGATATAATGTTACACAATGGAAGAATGCATGTTAAAAAGAGATCCATTTAAATACAGCTTCATTTTTAATATTTTGTTAAAAATCAATCTGTATATATTTTTTCTTAGTTAGTAAAAAGAAAGCTTATATTTTTTTAGCTTTACGCTGCATTCCGCACATAAAAGGAACCTGCCTGCCTTATTATTATTATTTACATAGAGGCCTAACGTAATCATTAACAATTATTGGATTTTTAACGGAGCACGAAAGGAACTAGGATCTTCTATTAAATATTTACTTACATTTATATTTTCATTTATTCGCTCTAGTGTCAAGCCAGAGCGCGGCGTTGAGTTCCGCCAGTCAACGCTCTCACGCAATGGCTCCAAAACTCGACGGAAAGTGGAGAACGGTGTTTCTTAGCTCTAGGTTTCCTCTACCTGCTCTGCTGTGTGCGGAATACAGCGTGACACTGCTTTATTAATAAATAAGAATCTTTTATGCAAAATCCCGGTTTTTCCTGTTCCGGTAAAAACTTGAAGATCTTTGTTTAGTTTCCCTTTCCCATCGTCTGTGTGTTGTCTGTCCGTTACTTAGGTACTAAAGAGTTTTATATATATTAACAGATAAATACTCAAGTGGCATTTACAAAATTATATACGAGTACGTTGAATGCAAGAAGTAATAATAAAAGTAAAGAAAAAATATAATAAATAAGGAAAATGATTGAATTTATGTGTTTTCACGCAACATTAAATTATCTATAACAACGTGTAAACCGCAAATAACCTATATTTTGTAACTGTCATAAAACATATTTTTTAAGTCTTTGGTTTTTGCTTTTATTTTCTTAGAGACATTTCTAAGTAATTGCCTAATTTTATTTAATATAACTAAAAAAGTAACTATCGACAACCACACAGAATTCAATTCCCACTCGAATTAATAAACTATTATTATTTTCTCACTATGCGAACAAGACACAGAGTGGTGTAGAGCTATACCACGACACGATGTTTCGAAAATTGGGCGAAAATCCACTTAAGTGAACGGAGTGATAACTGATAAGCGCGGGATACAGCGTGAAGCTAAATATATATATATATATAAATAAAAAAAAAAACATTTCTTTCATTACGTTAATTCGAGGTGGCCGTACCAAAATACGCCCGCGGTATATAACGGCCGCAAAAATTCGTAGCGCCCAATTTGCGAAGTGCGGATTATCTTGTCAAATTTGACGTTCGCATTAAATACACGGTGGTCGGTCTCACAAAGGGAAGGCGTCAATCTTGCGAGTAGTACAGTAGGATCGACGAGTCGTGGTCGTTGAAGTTAGGCTTTTACAACTGTTGCGCTTTGTTCAACGTGAAGAAAATAATCAGGTATACGAAAAACCTTAAAATCTAATCTGCATAGGTATTTGCGGCTAAGTTCAGGGTGGCCACGACTCGTCGATAGTACTGTAAGCGAATTTTTAGTTAGTTTCAAAATAAATGAAAAAAGTGAAGTCGCTTTATTACTGTCTCGCCGGCTTCAGTCGTGGGTTTGGAGTCACCGAGTACGCGCGCTCATTTTCGCTTCGATTGATTTTAGAAAAAAAAATTTTTTTTTCTCTCTAATCTAATGTGCTGTGATCTGTGCTAGAATATTGTATGTGCTGTGTTTTACGTGATTTTTTTTATTCTGTGCTCGATAATGGTACAAATTGCTGAGTTTCGTTTTACAGGTAAGTGTAAGTACTTTGGTATATATATTTTGAATGGATTTTTTATTTATGAAGTAAACATGTTAGTATTTTCGATTGAAACTTTTATTTTAATTTATTATACGCTGAACGTGTAGTACTATTTAAATTCTTTTGACATTTGCTACAATACCACGTGGTTTTCTTATCACACATCTAATCGAGATATATGTTGTAGATGTGCGTTTACCATGCAAATATTATTAATACTGACACGACTTACATTTTAATGTCAGTCAACCTAAAGTCCACCTTGTTTTCACGTTTAATGCATTTCAACACATTAGATTTACCGTTTTTCATTTAAAATGCGAAAATGGTGAAATTTAATAGTTAAAATATAACGTGGTTAGAGAAGGTGCTTAAACTTCACATTGACTATTGACTATGAGAAACATATTGCATCGCGTATAGCATTCTCTAGTTAAATATACATTATCTTGTGTGCACAGCGACTGTGATCAAATATAGTTAATTGTTATCTGTTAAATATGTGACGCAAGCGCACGGTAGTGGGTTCGATTTCTTTATTTATTTTTTAACCTAGTATTAAGACACTATCCCACTTTTTGCTAAATTCTGGAGTGGCTGGTGGCCTCGCAGGTGGCAGGCAGGTAAATATTTATTAATTTTAATTGTCCATGGTAGCTCTGCCAGTAGAGTGGGCTACATTAAAGTATATACAAATACAAATATTGTAATGTAATATAACCAACCTCGATAAATGGACTAACCAACACACCAAAATCTAACTCGAATCAGTAGTTCCTGAGGTGAGCGCGTTCAAACAAGCGAACTCTTCAGCTCTACAGTATTAGTATACTATCTTATGGCTATTTTTTACTTTCATCTAAAGCAATAATGTTATTTTTTATATGCAAAATTGTATGCATAACAAATACTTGAGATGAACGGTATTTGAATAATTTTCAACATATTGAACTAAAATCATAAAAGTACTAAATAGTTGTAGAGGCGCCATAGTTATCTATTAGGCAAATATATAATCAAATATAATGAATCGCGGGGACTTCTGTTAACATTGGAGTTCTCAACTATCAGCAAGCAACATCTCCAAGCAGTGGAAAGTGATTTATTAGCAAAGAAATTTATTAACTCACCAATAAGCTTCTCTATTTATACTTTAAAAAAACAGGAGAACTTTAAGATATAAGAAAACGTATAGGTATGAGTTTAACCAGAGGGAACCTTTTGTTACAAGGTCACCCTCGTCCCTCACTTTCCGCCGAATTCTGAAGGCTTTGCGTGCTGAGTGGCTAAAGGCAACGCCGCACTTTGCCTAGACTCTAGTAAATAGTAATATTCATGTAAATAAATATTTAATGTCATCGAGTGGGGATCGAATCCACAACCAGTCGCGTTTACAGTCACACTTTGTGCTCCTGCGCCACGACTGGCCTCATGTCGTGAGTCGCTCTCCGTTATTTTTTAAACAGGACGCTATGCAAATAAACACGACACTTGGAACAAAGTTAGTACCAGCGTCAGCGTCTAGTGGGAATATAATCCATGTAGGGCAAGTAAGTACATGTAATAAATAACACAGTAGGCAGAGAGGAGTTAGTGTTAAAACACTCCCTTCTCTTTGTCTCTTTTTTAACAGGGCGCACTTAGGAACGACGTAGAAATTTTAGTGTTGAGACACTCCGTTGTTTTCCCTTTTTATTTACAAATATGTGTACATATATTAATTGGAGCCCATAGCCGCGCTTTTTCTTGTCAAAGCGACAAACTGAACAAAAAAGTCCCTATAGAGCCCAATGTAGAGTGGGAATCGAGTGTATTAACACTAGGTTCCCTCTGCCTACCCCCCTTATACTGCTATACGGAGGAAATAAATAACAAAATATAATGAATAATATATAAAAATAAACTAAACATACCGACAACATTTTGGAACCAACATTGCTCGTTCGTTTCCTCTGCGCGTAAGATACAACATATTTATATATCTTATGTATGGAATTAAGCAATACTAACAGTCTACAGTCGTATGGATTTCTAAAACTGCTATTTATACGTCCAATTAGCGCATTCTCTATTAATTTGGTCATTTGTGTACGTCGGAGTTTTATATAATAAGTTCGTTCGTGTTTAATTTATATGATGTGTCGAAAACCGTCGTAATACAAGCGTGAGCCGCGGAAAAGAGTGTCTTAACATTTAGTTCCCAGGTGGGATTCAGCGTGAAGCTAAAAAAAATGAAAAAGTATTATTCTATTTAGTTTCACTTATCTCTTCGATCACACAACTCGATAAATGAGTAAAAGATGATTTTTTTATTGCAAAGCTTCCCGTGTGGTCCCATTCTAATTTCGTTCATTTCTAACAATGTTATCTATCAGAAAATCACTTAACTCGTAAATTTGCGTTAAGTATGTGCGCGATAAACTGACAAATAGCTCAATATTCCGCTGAACTGATTTCGATTTTTTTAATTGGAAAGGATACATTTCAGGGATAATTTGATGAAAATTTATTTGGTTAAGTTCTGATTATGGGATCCGGTTGAAATTAAAGAATTCGATGTTTTTGTTAAAAAATGTCATTATTATTTTTAACATTTTCTAAGTGTTATTCCACACTTAGGAGAGAAAAATACTTATTCAGAAAACGTATAAGAATTTAAACGTATCAGATCAGATAAAAATTTGTCTTTACACATACCTACATAGTATAGTAGGTATGTGTAAAGACAAATTCAGGCACTAGTAATAAAATAATCGACGCCCCATACAAAGCGGGAAGTGGGAAGCGTACGCGATGGTTGTAGGTTCGATCTTTACTCGAGAGCAGTGATTAAATTAATCATAATATTTTATAATAATCATATTTTCATTGACTCGCTCGGGGATACAAAGCGCGGTGTTGAATTCCGCCATGTAACACGCTACGCCTCAAGAGGTGGAAGGAAAGTAGAATATGATGTATGTAACACTAGGTTCTCTCTATTTAAAATAAATAATGTAAATAATTCCATTACTTAATATTATAATAATATGCTGATGGCATTGATATTTGTAATTTCTTTTAGTTTACAAATAATTTGTATTCTTAAGAAAAGTGGTTTAAACTTAAAGTAGGTGACACGACAAATGTGATTTTTTATGTTAATTTTATAATATTGCAGAGTAACGTTGTACTATGAGACCATCGTGGCCCAGCAGTATAGCGTTTGGCCGTATAAATGACGAATGTGGGCACGATCCCTCTCGGGGAAACAAATTATTTGGATTTCTTCGCTACCACAGTGAGAAGATCATACGCGGCGTTGAGTTACGCGATTCAACATGACACTGCATCCCCTATATAGCAGGGTAGTAACAAACCTAATGCTTAAGACAATTTGTTCTTCAGTTTCCACTGAATTTTCAAGACATCGCACGTTGAGTGTCGAATCTTCATAATTAAAACTACCTATATGTAAAATATATGTAATTATAAACAAATTATCAACTAAATTAAGAATTTTTACTGATTTATATCCATAATTCAAACAGGCCCGCCACTTTCAAAGATTACATACCAATTTGAGATCTAAGCGAGACACGAGTGCAAGCAAACTTTTCTCTGATGGTGGCTGGAGTTTGAAGCAAACATATGTACAATCGTGTAGAAAATCTCTTACTTTATCTATAGCTTGTGTTTTATTCGTGACTTCGTTCGCTTGGACTATGCTTTTATAATATGCATGTGTTATATAAACTTATAAGGCCAGTCATGGTGCAGTGGCCCGAAGTGTGACTTTGAAACCGATTGCTTGTGGGTTCGATCTCCACTCGAGGAGATGAAATATTTTCTTAAATTTATATTTCCATTTGTTCGCTCTGAGTTGAGTTCTGCCACTCAACACGCAATGCCTCCAGAATTCGGCAGAAAGTCGGGAACGGAGTGTCTTAACACTAGGTTCCCTCTACCTACCCTGCTTTGTGCGGGATACAGCGTGAAGCGGTTTCTTTTTTAAATATAAACTTATAGTATACATTCACGTCACTCTGTCTCAAGATAAAGTGGCGTTAAAGTCCACCGTAAGTGTCTTAACATTAGGTTCCTTTAGGATACTGCACCGTGTTTACGTGGAAATATTCGAATTAATTCTATACATACATATATAATATGTTACTAAAAAAATATATTGGCCGCGATTCTAGATTTATTATCTCATGTGTAGACAAAATACGTTTATTGCATCATTTGCGTTAAAAATAAAAGATTTCTTTTTAGTTGAGTGGTAAATAAAAAAATAATAAAGATTTTTTTTTTGGTTAATTGTGAAAGTGGTTATTTAGTTTGTGAAGTAAGTGATAAAATTGTTAGACATAATAGCCATATACCTATTGTTACTCAGCTGTTGTCTAGACTTCGTTATTATGTTTTATTTTAACTGGCTCGGAAAACAATCGCGGTCACATAGTGGTTTTAAGTGCAATTAATGTAATATACTGTTTATTGTTGAGGATACCGTCGTGACATAAAAAGCGGCTGTGCGTATGAGCATTACAATAGTTAAAGGTTCAATTATCAATCAAAGTAAAGTTTTGTTAATTCAAAAACTATCAAATGAAATGAACTATTATAAATCGTACTGTAATAGACAGCAGCAGCACAGACTGTAAATGCAGTGATTGATGATTCGATTCCCATCTGTAAGAATGGATTATTTTCATCTCTTCGCTCTGGTAACAAGACAAGGCATGGCGTTGAGCCCCGCCACTCAACACACATTCTCTCAAAAATTAAGCACTAAGCGGAGAACGGAGTGTGTTAAGGCTAGGTTCCCTCTGCTTATCCTATGCTATTTACAGAAAAAAAAAATGAAAAGTGGTTCATCACTAGTTTTTTTAAGTCTATACTGAACGATACAGAATGCAGATGAATAAAATGAAAATATTCTTCTTAATAAAACAGCATTTACAATTTTGGTTATATCTGGTGGTAACCACACTAAGTATTGTATACAATTTACATTCACCGTTGACACTCGTTTTGCAAACAGATCAACAACATGAATAAAATAACAAAACAAAAAGAGAGAAACAAGAGAAACACAACAAAAAGAGATGCAAATAAATAGATAAAAACAATTTAGTATTTGAATGTACTTCAAAGAAAGTTTCTTAGCGCTATTTACAAGGTAAACCCTCTTAATGATACACGCGTACAGTAGCATTGTTTACGCTTATCGAGTGTATTTTGACATGCACATTTAATATTCAAGAATACTTGCCTATATTCTTATATGCATAACTGGAATTTCCGTATGGGGGGTAATGAGAGGTGACTTATTTTTAACGCTGTATGACGTAATAAAGTATAAATCTTATTTAATGTTTGATAAATATAATGTAATTTCATATTTTTGATAAAAAAATTACGAAATTTGGATTTCGTGTTGGGATTTTTTATGTGTATACCTTGTTTATAAGCTTCTGAGACAAAACGCGGTGATTGGTTTTGCAATATATGACCAATATGTACGCAACTAAATGATAAAGTAAAGGGATGGTTTATAGTAGAATGTAGAGAAAAGGGTGGTAAATAGATTTTTATAAAATTTGCAAATAGCAAAAAACTAAAATCAATAGAATGAAAATTCTACGATTGATATGTTTTCTTAAATATTTAGGATTCCGAATCCGAAACAAATGATAGGTAAAATAGGCTTAATAATGTTTGCATAATTTACTTATATCATATATATAGCATTATTTCCAAATATCCCTTTTATATTCAGGTGTCACTGTAATGAAGAGAACGTCATTTGATTTTGTTTCCGATCATCGATTGTATTAAGTGGCGGTAGTGTGTCGTGTCTTTTCGGTGGATTTCCAATAAAAGCACAAACGACACGGTACTAGTGTTCATTATATTCTAAAATACTGTGACAAAAGTCGTTCTTATAAATAGTATTAAAGTATTGTAATTATAAATAGAATTGGAGTGTGTGTAACAAGAGTTAATAAAATAATTATAAAAGCTAGATCTTGTGTCCCGTGTGTGTGTATAAAAGCTAGATTTGTTGATTCGCCTGACGATAATAATTACTTTAGGTACTAATATATTTTTTATTTCCCGCTTTATGCCGTATATGCCAGTAGGCTAGGCAGCTCAGCTCAAACGGGATTTAAACCCACATCGTCGCGTATAGTCATACGCTCTTCCGCTGCACCACGGCTTATATGTACGTATGTACTAACAAAAACTGCATTAAATAAAAGATTTTTTTTTATGGAAAAGACAAGGCAAACGAGCGGTCGGGTCACCTGATGGTAAG
>DWAP01002272.1:0-13826 GCA_018230625.1 Heliconius eleuchia | reverse complement strand
ATATATATATATATATATATATATATATATATATATATATATATAAAAACACGATGGTGTTGGATTGGATATAGGATAGGGTAATCGATTATTCTAATTTACCCACTCTAGCAAGATGTAGAGCGGCATAGAGTTCCATACGCAATGTCTGAAATTCGAGCGGAAAGCGGAGAAGGGAGTGAATTTGAGTAGTACTTAGTTCTCTGCTTACCCCTCTATATGCGGGATACATCGTGAATCTAAGAAAAATACTATGATGAAATGAAAGCAAATGCTTACAAGTATTTTAACCGCCTGTCTAGTGTGCGTGTCCCAGTTAACCCAATCACCTATGACTGGATAATCTATTGGACCGGCACTCATTGGTTTCCCTCCCACAATCCACACTGCCCATATAGCGAAACCATTCACCAAAGAACTTTCTTCGCATTTAATGTCCCTAAAAATAAAAATAAATATTTTAACTATTTCAAAGTTTATGTTATGCACTTTTTAAAAATATTTTATACGTGGGATATGTACTTTATTTAATTTTTTTAAGCTTTTCTAAAAAAGTACAGAAAAAACTGTTATTTTAAGTGTAAATGTAATTGCTTTAATTTTCTAATTACATAATATGTTGATAGGGATGGGGATCCCTATCTGGAGAATCACTTTTTTGATTACCTCTGGCAAGACAAAACACACACGCAAACGTTGGCGTCACTTGCCGTATATCATAGTAATCATCGTAATTTTATATATAAGAAGCGAAGAATATATAAGTATTGTTCTGTAGACTGATCAACTACAGTTTTCATTATAAAATACAAAAAAATTATAAACTTAATAATTTTTGCATCTAATTATGTAATTAATAATTATTTATTATATTTTTTGTTATAAGAATATACATATTTTCATACTTTCTTATAAATTGTGAACATACTTACACAACACTATTAACGCCATCGCAAGCCAAGGTCGGTTTTAATTCTTTCATATTGATTTCAAACAACTTTCTCGGTGTGCCGCGACTTCTACAAGGATATTCCCATAATGGCTGAGCCTCTATTTCTGCATCACTTATAATACGTGAACTCTAATAATAATAACAATTTAAACATTAGAAAAAACATGTTATTTATTTTTTCAAATTTTACATGGAACTTCAAATTTTAATATGTTAATAACTGTATTTAACAATAGGTATAATTTAAACTGCGACTTCCATTTTTAAAATGAATATGTTTTTTTTTTCTTTTTTCAGCTCCACGCTGTAGCAGGTTAGGCAGAGGCCACACATCCCGCCAAATTCTAGAGGCTTTGCGTGTTGTGGCGACACAACGAAGCGAATTTTTATTTTTAAAATAACTAAATCTATATTATATTTATTTTAAATTGAAGTTAAATTAAATATATATATATATATATATATATATATATATTACCGCATTAATATGCAATGTCTTATAGTTAGCAACTCAATACAATTTCGTGTTAAGCATTTTTTAACAATTTGGTAGGAAAGTGGAGTCGGAGTGTCTTGTGCCATTAGATTTTTTACGTCCACCATACTTATAAAGGCAGGACACAGCATAATAAAATAGTGCAACTTTAAAAAAAATTTTTTTCAGCTTCACACTGCATCCCGCTCACAACAGGGTAGGCAGAAGGAACCTAGTGTTAAGTCACTCCATTCCCCACTTTCCGCCGAATTCTGGAGGCATCCGTCCTGAGTGGTGGAACTCAACGCAGCGGTTCGCCTCGACACCAGAGTGAAGAAATGGAAATATAAATTTAAATAAATATTTCATTTCCTCGAGTGGGGATCAAACCCACAAACAGTCGCGTTTACAGTCACACTTTGTGCCTCTACGCCACGACCAGCCTCAAAAAAAGGAAATGTATAGCAATAATAAAAAACAAATTAATCACCTCAACGAGACTGTCAAATATGGACATATCTATGCCCTCACAGATACCTAACGGTATTCTTATTTTGTGCAAATCCTGAAAATCAACAGGCATTGCCCAAAATTCACAACTTTCTGGCAACACTGTTACATTTTTTAATTTATTGCCATACTTATATAGTAAATACGCCATTTTTAAATTTTCCCACGGCAATATTGCACTACTAAAATTTGGATCACATAAAACATATGTCACACTTTCTAATACATCATCTGATAATTCTGGAATTATCTTAACGTTTTGGATATCATTTTCTTTTATATAATCATTTAAAATCCCAATATGTAATGTTTTATCTTCTAATATGTATACCGATTTAGCCCCCATTTTAGCGGCTGATAGTCCAAGCAAGCTACCACCATTTAAGTCCAAAACAACACTATCTTGGGTTAAATTTTCTCTTATTTGGGCTAAAAACTTTTTACTTCGCTTCCCATCATTTAAATAAGACACATGAGTTCTTGATAAAGCCATATGGACCCCACACTCACATATTGGCCGTTTATAGTGTTTTTGCTTTAATGTTTCATTTTCTAAATAGAACCACAGGGAATATTCGTCTTGACACGAGATTAGGGAAATTTCACTATCTTTTTGGACATTTAACTCTTGTGGTAAATAATAGACAGCTTGCATCCAATGGTCCCGCCATGGTATAGAATCTTGAGGTCTCTCAGATGACAGATTTGCATCAGTATGGGACCACCATGGAGCACAACTTAGACATATTTTACCTGAAATATATTATTAATGAACACTGTACGCAGCATATTGCGGTGTTGGCAAAGGCAACATAAACTCTTTACTTTTCACCCACTTAATCAGCTGATGCGAGACGATGATGATTAACATTAACCTTCTTACTGCAAACACAATAGTTGTGTACTCAATTCCCATTGGTGAGAATTATTTTTTTTTAATTGCTAGTCTTATAGATAGAAAAAAATTGGTGGAAAGCAAAAATATGCATGTCTACAAAATAAATTCTCTTTTTATATTTTATTATAAGTTACAGCAAACTCCTAATAGATTATTCTTGATTTTACAATCACAATAATTAAAACATAGTCAATTCCCCTGGAAGATATTGAACCACCAACTGTCATAACAATCAAACTAACCTTCAGTATCCATATTAAGTTCCCACCACATAAATACCATCTGAGCTTTTCCAGTATTGGTCACACTGAACTGTTGTTTGACAGTTTTCTTCATATCAATAGGTGAATGCCCAGACCAATCATAGTAGAACACTGGTATTTGATCCGAAAGTTCTTTGAAAGCTTGTCGAGGTAATTGAGATAGTTGAATATCGTGAACTGCTGCAGAGCCTGCACAGTTTTTGATCTGGAAATTTCAAAAGAAGTGCATGATTTTAATAAGAAATAAGTGATTTTTACATGATAAGTTTTAGTAGTAATATTTTTTACCCAGCATTTTCCTTCATAAAAATAATAAACACTTAGAACATCATATGAACAATAATTGTTTAATTAAAAGAAAATATTAAAATATTTTTTTATTTTAGTAACACATTTTAACCATTGAACAAACAAAAATTATAAAACAAACAATATACATTTAGAAAACATATAAAAATTTGAATGTAGCGGAACTCAAACCCATGCCATATGCAAGTCGCCCTACATTCAAATTTTTATGTTTTCTAAATAAGTATTTTTCTTTCCTAAGTGTGGAATAACACTTTAAAAAATGTAAAATAACACAAACAAACTAGCAAAATCATGAATATGAAAAACCACCAAATAATACAGAGTCAAAATACCTGCTGAGGGGTCCTCAATATAACATCTAAGTCTTCATCAGCCAAATCATTTATTTTATTCCATTTATGTAATGTGGGGCATTCAACAACTTGTGCGTAAATTACTGCTGAATCAGGTACTACTATACAATCCTCTTCCAATAAAAACTTATGAGCATGAGAGAATGTTGACAAAGCACCTATAAAAATGTTTAAAGAATATTATTCATATTGTCTTATATATTAGAATGAATATATGTACATATATGTATATTGCTCTCATTTTGTATAAAAATTAAGTAAATTGTTTGTTTATAAGAAGGTAATTTGTATATTGTGTATATTTCTTAAATAAAAATAATATAACACAGTAGATCTGTGTCGCCCAAATAGACTAGTGTGACATTAAGTTTTGCCACTCAACACTCTATGTCCCAAATTCAGGTGGTAAGCAGTGTGTATTAGCACTAGGTTTGCTCTGCCTATATTGCTGGATGTAGTAAAAAGTGTAATTGAGCTTTTAAGTATGTTACCTTCACCAATTAATTCAGTATCAAACACTTCAGTCACTAATATATTAGCTTTTTCTTTTAAATCTCCATCTTCACCAACAGTTAAATCAGTAGATCTCTTAGGAATAACTTTAATTTTATCAGCAACACCATTTCTTTGTAATATTTTTAAGCAACATTCCGCCATGGGCTTGAATGCTTCACATGCTGTAATAGTATCAGCTCCACATCTTGCTGCCATAATTGAGAGCAGGCCTGTTCCAGTTCCTATAAACAAGTTTTTATTTATATATTTACTAGTTATTAATAACTAAAAATGACAATGTTTTAAGTGAATATAGATAACTGAAGAAAAAAATCTTAAACCTTAACTGGCATCCCAATATATAATATTGTAAATTAAATATATAAATTATATGTAGCCTACCAATATCCAAAACATTTGCTTTCTTTCCCTCGTTGTGCATTTTTTCAATAGCTAACTGCAACGCTCTATAATATTTTTTATTTCTTTCGGTATCGTGAAGCATATCTGCAAACGCCGATCGGGCGATTTCCTGATGATAGTCATAATCTTCATGTTGAACGTCCCATTCGGTACTACCGGTAATAGGATTCCTTTTCTGAGTAAAAACTTGCATTTTGGAAAGTGTTAAAGTACTTTGTAATCTAAAATTAATAAAACCCTTCTTAAAACTGATGCTTTATCAATTTGAAAGTCATTCTAAAATCTATTAAAGTTACCTTATAAATCTAGAATCTAATACAAAACTACCTAATCTTCTAAATACTAACAATTTCATTGATAGTCTACAGTCATATTTAGTATTGAAAACATTATATTTTCCACATATTGAAAAATCTTAACCATATCAAATGCATGTGCTGCTCAATCAAAAAAATTATAAAATTCTATTGACATCGGTTTTTGACATTTACATGTAAATAAGATGTCATTGCCAGCGCGTATATTTTGAATTTTAATTTTTAACATAAATATTAGCTTGTTAATTAATCTTGTTTTATTTTCTGACATTTTGTTTATCTTGGCATCTTTAATACAAGTAATGATTACTATGATTAATTAATAAATTATTAAAACAACAAAGGATGTATGCTCAGCATTTCCTTGCTATGCAGTATTTTTGTTTAAAAATGGCAATTTTTATTTGATCGCATATGTCAGTTGATTCGTCTTTCATTACGACGTTTTACTATCATGGCGGCCGCGGTAGGCAGGATTTGTGGGGCACGACTTTTGAAAAAAATTGGGATAGTTTCACCCCAGGTACTAACTATAGGACTAAAAGCTTATTTCAATAGCTTTATAATGACTAACTTCCCCATGAGTGACTTTTTATTAAGAAAAATGTACTATTCGTAAGAAGTAATATTTGCGGAAAACTAGTGATATATGATAAATTTATCAATCCTAGGAGGTATTGTAGTGTTATAATTAAAGCGAAAAGTGCGTGCTATTGATGAACAGAAGGAAATTGGCCACTCAGTGTTTTTGAAAATAATAGGAACGAAGTATAACCTTCTTAACATTATGTAACAAGTGTAATGAAAACTAATAGATATCGCCCTTACAGGTTTGTCAGCTGTCCACTAGTACTAAGGGATGGACAAACAATAGAAAATTGGTATGTATTACGCTATTTTATAAAGTTGTTATTTATTACTAAACAAAAGCGACGAAAAAAATCAATGCAATACCTATAGTATTTGGCAATAAGAAATATGAAATTCATACATTTTAAACGGGATCAGTAAATTATCTCGTATAAAATCCAGATCATACACGATTCTCTATATTTATGAACTTGAGATCTTTATTAACATTTAAATATTTATATGGTAAATAATTTACTAAAATAATAAGATTGTTTTATTTATTTCAGTGGTTATCCACATTGGGTGTTGTGGGTGGAGGTGTAGGTGCCCTTCTTTTTGCCCTAGAACAATCTGTAGAAGCTTCAGATGACAAGGCTCATGCATTCCATCAACCTTGGAGTCATGATGGCTGGTTCCAATCACTCGACCATGCCAGGTAAAAATTTTTCACCCTTTGTTAACTTCAATATATATTTTATCTAGTTCCTTTAAATTTAATTCATAACATTCAATATTTCTATAGTAAGAAAATTTATACTAGAGATTAATAATTAAGATGAAAAGAGATAGAGATAATTATTAATTAATTATTTGTTACTGTTTTTTTCAATAAATCATTCTAGTTATAGGAAGGTAGGTTAAATCTATTAATAAAAGGCTGTAGCCAGGTTAGTTGGTGTTGGTATTCAATCACAATAATTCACCTATACTTTAGCCGTTTATCTCAAGTTGTTTTTAAACTAACTAGTTTTTACCTTTAATTTCACAGTAAAATTCATATTATTTGATATTCATTAACCCTTTGCACTCCGATGTTGCTGTATTTGCGACATTAAAAACCTAACAGTAAATCTGCTGGAGTGGAAAGGGTTAATATATTATTTTTCATAATTCCAATCCAAGACAAAAAAAATTGAAACCTTGCTAATATATATGTTATAATATATATACCCATTACTTTTATTACTAAAAAAACATATATATTTTAATGGACTATTTTTATTTTTAAAAATTAACACAAATAATTAGTGCATATAAAATATATTTGCACAGAAACCCAGAAAACTTAACTTCATTGCCAACAGTACTTGTTGGCAATACTTAATCATATTTTTATTTATGATTTTTTTTTTGTAACAATTTTTTTTCTTAAGTGTTCGCCGTGGTTACGAAGTGTATAAGCAAGTGTGCAAGGCATGCCACTCGCTTCAATATATTGCTTTCCGCAACTTGGTCAGCGTAAGCCATACTGAGGAGGAAGCTAAAGCAGAAGCTGCGGAGGTATGTTATGCATTTTGTTTTTGTTAATTACATATTTACATATTTTTGTAGCATTATTATTTCATTGCTTTATATATTTATATTGAAGCCCAAGATGTATAATTGTATATACAGACTTGTGTTAAAATAAATATTCACACTGTACACATTCATACTGTACACGTCAATTATGGTAATCAATAGTTTTAAGATTCTTTTTTTTATTAACATGTTTTTTATATATACAACCTAGGTAAAATGGTTAATGTTTAATACATCGCATTTATAATAAATATTACACTATGCAAAACATATTATAACAAAAAATGTCAAAACATTCAGTTTACATGTAAATAAGCCCAATATGTAGCAATTCCATTAAACATTATCCTAATATTTATTCAGTAGTATGTATAGTACAGTTGATGAATCGTGGCCGCCATGAAGTTAAGTTTTTTGAACTTTTGCACATTTGGTCACTCAAGAAGAAAATATAAAAAGAGCAAATGATCATCGGCTAAGTTCAGGGCGGCCACTGCTCATAGAATATACTGTAAAAATCGTGAATTTTCCACATAAGTTTTGTACGTAACCATATGATATGAAGTTAAATTACTCATATATAATTAAAATAAATACATTAAATATATTTTATAACTACAAGAACAAGGAATAAATTATTGAGCCTATTTTTAATTGTAAGTCACGGCTCCCAGTCAGGCAAATGAATAATTTTTGATTCTCTAGCCTGGCATCAAGACAAAGCGCAGCGTTGAGCTCCTAGACCCAACTCAACTCAAAGAGCTAAAAAATGTATATAGTTAAATATTGCACACAATTTAATATTATTTCTGTTTATAGGTGATGATAAAGGATGGTCCAGATGAGGAGGGCAACTACTTTGAGAGGCCCGGAAAGTTATCCGACTATTTGCCGTCGCCATATCCTAATGAAAACGCTGCGAGAGCCGCCAATAATGGTACAATAAAAGCTAATTACAGTCGACAAAAACGCCTCGTCGACCATACTAATTTCATAAATAAAATTTGCAACTATCGCATTTTAGAAGATATTATTATATAATTTCTAATACACATATATCGGTAAATGGTCACCAATCATTTACTTATTACAGTGTTGTTATAAGTAAATGATTGGTGACCATTTACAATATGCGATGTACAATATGCGTTTCCATGGCGACGTGGATGTCGCTATACAAAAGTATATACAGTCAAACTTATAGTAGTGTGTGTTATATTTATTTTGTTAAATTAATGTATTTTTTATTTATTATTTTAAAAAAGCATTTTATACTCCTCTATATGTATAAATTATAACTGCGTTTTCGAAAATAGGGCACAAAATTTTTACTTCTGTAGTATAAATAAATGGTCACCCCTCATTTACTCATTAAAAGTCAAAGTTGCTTAACTTAATTACCAATTAATATTTTATTAACATACGTTTTTTCCACAGGTGCTTATCCTCCAGATCTATCTCTAATAGTATCTGGACGTAAAGGAGGGGAAGACTATATCTTTGCCCTCCTCACTGGCTACATGGATGCACCGGCCGGTGTTGTACTCCGCGAAGGACAGAACTACAACCCGTACTTCCCTGGCGGAGCTATATCTATGGCGCAAGTGTTGTTTGATGAGGTTTGTTAATTGTTAATTATAAAAAAATAACACAATTATAATAATAAAAAATTTAGCAGTGGTAATAATGAAAAAGTACAACTTTTTGATTATGTCTGATCCAAATTTCAGTGTAAAAAGTATTGAACCCATACCATAACCATAGTGTTTTTTAAAACATATCAATAAAATATGTGCTTCCAGAAAACTAAAAATAGTTTATTGTGTCCGTGTGCACTGCAGAAGTTCTCTGTTAGGATTTATTTTTAATATTGTACACGTCTAGAGAAAAATATTCTAAGCACTGTCTTTTTGTATTTTTTTGGAACTGAAAAGTTACGTCACTTTTGCTAAAGCATGTATTTATTTATTTTTTATTATTTTGAGTTGTTTTCTGTGTTCTTTACTCATCCAACCAGTAATAAGGTTCTACTTAAAATAATTGCACAGCGTGTGACGCTAAATTCGACTGGTTGTGGGTTCAATCTCCACTCGAGGAGATGAAATATTTACTTAACTTTATATTTCCACTTCTTCGCTCTGGTGTCGATGCAAAGCGCGGCGTTGAGTTCTGTCACTCAATACGCAATGCCTCTAAGTGGACCGAAAGTGGTGAACAGATTGTCTTAACACTAGGTTCCCTCTGCCTACCCTGCTGTGTGCGTGATACAGCGTGAAGCTGATTTTATTTAATTTATTATGTTACTTACCAATTGTTTAAGCTGCACCAAAATACTGCTTTTTTACAATCAAAATAACTCCAAAGTAAAATTTGTTTTTTGTGTATTGTTGCTGTACTAAATAAGAAAATTACCTTACAAACCATCTAAATATTGTGAAATAAGTTTGATGTACATATTAAATACTATGAAAGACTTATTTACATAGGATAATCTGCAAGCAAGATTTTCAAAGCAGAAGCGTGTGACTGTAAAGCGATAGTTGTAGGTCTGATAAATCATTTGAATTCTTTCTTCGGTGCCTAACACTGATGTAAGAAGGAGTAAAATTTCAACTCAACTGTGACTCAAAAAGAGTAACTTAAACATTTTTTTAAAAGAATAAAAATATATGTATAAAATATATTCTCCTATGACTTTAATTAATATTTTTGAAGTTTGCTAATAAATTATTTTCATACTAATCACATACTTTACACAAGATCTTGGATCTTAATAACCGTAATATTAATTATTCTTGACCTTGAATGTCATTCACAAATCGTATATTGCATCTTAATATTTACAGTGATACACTAGGAAAATACAATGCCCAAGGAAAAATATTATGAAATAAGATTTAGTTTGATTTTTATACTTTTATTTACTATCGATTTAAAAATGTTATAAAAAACAATTCTTTGTTAGAAATATAATTATTATTTAATTGCAGGCCGCAGAGTTCAGCGACGGTACTCCCGCCACAGCATCTCAACTGGCCAAGGATGTGGCTACCTTCCTGAGGTGGTGCTCCGAGCCCGAACTCGACGACCGACGCCTCATGACCATCAAGGCCATCGGAATATTCTCCACACTCGCCGCCATTGTATACTACTACAAACGGCACAAATGGTCGTCACTCAAGTCTAGGAAACTAGCTTACAAACCTGTGTCTAAGAAATAAACGCATAGTAGTAAAGCATACATATTTAGAAAAAAATTCTTTCAATAGGTGACACCACATGTTATTTGTTTGTAATTAAATAATTTATTTGTAACTCTTTTTTCCTTCTGATCATGTTCACGCTTGACGCGGTTACCAAACCTGGCTATGCGAGGTATTTTTATTATATATTATGTAATGTTAACTTGTATTAACTTTGTGCAGTGAATGCGGCACAGTTGTAGATCGTATTATAAACTGTGCTAGTGATGTTCCATAAAAATTTTATTATGAATCCGTGTACAGTTCAATAAATGAGTTATTGAAAATCGTGGAATTTGTGGTTTTTCTTTTTATTTATAATTATTTACTTAATCTCAAGTACGCACAGTAATGAGAGTAGATATAAGACTAAAACTGATTATTACGTGAATAGTAAAAAGAATATTTTACTGAAACAAAATGCTGCATGCTTATACTATAAAATTACGATAAAGAATTGGTGAAATTTCTTTTGTCAATCCTTATAAAAGATAATAATGAAGTCAAAGATCTTTATGCCATCTGTACAACTACAACAACAAAATTTATGACAGTCTGTTGATATTGTCAATTTGACATTGACGTAGACCAATTATTTTCAGCTGTCGTATGTTATTGTTATTTTTAGTTGTTTTTAACTTCTAAATACGTAATATATTTAAATACGACTATAATTTTATCGTAATAATTTGATATTAATATCATTGCATGTAGCAAAGCTCACTAAATGTTCTTGAACATGAAAAAGAAACTGAATTTTGAACCTAAATTCTAAATCATCAAGTTTTACAAAAAATGAATGCAATCGTGGGTTTGTGCCATTTTTGTGAGACTCATGGTCCACGTCCCTTATTCTGTACATTTACAACAGGTGATGAACGCCATACAACAGAAGCATCGAAATGTGCAGTACAATGCAGTGGCTGCACTTCTATTGGACCTGAAACAGTGTTTATCTCAAGAGAAGATGATGGAACAATATTCTGTAGTAGAGAATCGGTGCCTAGCGCTGATGTAACTGCGTTTTTACGACAAGCTGCATTACGTAGCATCACCTGTGAAGTGAGTTAAGAAGAAATAAAATTTAAATATTAAAAACTTCTAATAGTGTAGTGTGTATAGATACCCTACTATCATAATTTCTATTAATTTATCACTACTTTGCGGTTTTTCAAAAACAAAAGTTAAAAGTAAACTTTGCCTTAAAGCCATATTTTGTTCTGCCTGCCAGACTTGAGACATGATGCTTTCAGATGCTTCCAGACTGTACTACAATGGCCTTATAACACCAACCAAAGATCTAAGCACTGCCACTATTTAATGAATTACCACTTCTTAACTACTTTGCGGTTTTTCAAAAACAAAAGGTAAAAGTAAACTTTGCCTTAAAGCCATATTTTGTTCTGCCTGCCAGACTTGAGACATGATGCTTTCAGATGCTTCCAGACTGTACTACAATGGCCTTATAACACCAACCAAAGATCTAAACACTCCCACTATTTAATGAATTACCACTTCTTAATTGATACTATTTAATGTTATTATTAATATTGACTTCAAGGTAAATTGGAATAAAGAAGGTGGTGTAGTGTACTTCAGTGACACACAAGGTCATGTTCTCAGTCTCATGTTTCATTTACAAGATACCAGGGCAAGGGGTCTTAAGAGACTATTTTCTATAGTTGTTCTAATGAAAGATAAAATGATGCTGCTAAACATAACACCAATGCTTTCTGAACATATGCAGGTAAATTTCTTTAGTAATTTAATAGTTTTTCCACATTAAAGAGAAAAAATGTTTAGAAATCACATTTTCTAAATATTTTTCTTACTAATTTATTGATATCAAAGAGGTGCAGTTTAAAGTCTTGCTATGTTTTTTTTTCATATATGTCTGATCATTATAAACCATGAGAAAACTAATATAATTTTAGAAAATAGCAAAAGAACTACAAGAACTTGCTGATGTGGTGTATGAGAATGAGCAAAGCATATGTTCACAAAGAGCTTTGCGACTTAACACTGGCAGAAATGATTATGGACAATCTAGGTCTCTTACACAATTGACAGGTATGTTTTAAAATAAATTAGTGTAGGGTTGTAGATAATGGCTATCCATATGATCAAAATATTGTAAATAACCTTTGGTAAAAGCCAGTTGAGGTCAATCGTAGTGCATGGGCACAAAATGTCACTGTAAAATCAACTGGTTGTGGGTCTGATCCCCGTTCGAGGAAATTAAATATTTATTTACATTTATAATTTCATTTCTTCACTCTGGTGTAGAAGCAAAGTGTGCCTTGCCTTCAGAACTTGGTGGAAAGTGGGAAATGGAGTGTATTAACACTAAGTGCGTGAAGCTGATTATTAAAAGAAAAGTAAAACGTTTTTCTAGTTATACTATATATTGTCTTATGGATAGCAGGGATGAAACAGCATATAATGCACAGTGACAGTGTATTGAGTCATGGAACTCAACACTGTATTTTATCACAGCAGAGTTAAAAAAAAATGTTTATAATCATACCTCAAGATCAAACTCACTACCAACATGTTAGCAGTAAGACTCGGCGTGCGCACTTGCGCAAATTTTAGCAATTACCAATAACATTTATATTTTTTTATACTTTGTATGTATACCTCTACATAATGATTATATTTGAATAATCACATTTTCAGCTGATGAAGATATTTATAAAAAGCTCCATTCCCATTTTACTTGGATGCTAAGAATAGGTGCCGTTACATACTCTGAAACTTTATATACAAGTCGGACATTACTCAAGAAATATAATCCAGAAATGATAAAAGGCACAATATTTGAAGAAAATGCATGTTCAGTTAAAACTACTGTTGAGTGTATGTCATTGAGGGAATTAGAAAATTTATTGAGTAATGCTGTCTTTAGAATATTATTGTACTGTACTTTGACTGGAATTCACGTAAGCATACAGAAAAAAATAAGTAATAAAAATTTTTTTATTAATTTTAACTTTGGTGTAAGATTTAATTAAATTAACTGATCAAAATAGGCCACTTTGGCGCAGTATAAATATTTAATCTCTTGAAACGCGGCGTTGAGCTCCGCCACGCGTTGTCTACTATTTACAGAAAAATCTTTATGTAATGAAAATATTTTTCTTCCAGGTTATAATAAAATCCAAGCAGCTTAATGCTTCTAAAATTATTAACAGCTTATCAATATTATTACCAAAAACAGATTTGATTAATATCTATATACACGATGAAGAAACTGAAGTAACACTGTTACATGATGCCTGTGTTTTAGAGGAAACTGAAAATTGTAATTTTGATTGCAAATGGAAAGGAACAGTGCCTGTGAAATGTAAGAGAACATAAGGAATTCATTTCAAAATTGAATCTTTATACTTGCGCCTATTTTGTATACATATATGAAAATAAATATTAATA
>DWAP01002271.1:0-13829 GCA_018230625.1 Heliconius eleuchia | reverse complement strand
CTTCATACATGCCCTCCGGGGGTCCTCATGCTTTTTACGTGACCTTCCTCCAGTACCTTCGATACTGTATTTTCAAACGTCAACCGAGGTCTCCTCTACCTCTCTCACCTCTCTTACCGGAAAGATTAGGTTTATGACGAAAAATTGACCGGTAAGAGGTAAGAAAATAATTCAGTCCTCCGAATTCGTATCAAATCCACAACCGTAACTTTTACAGTCAGCCTTTAATGCTTATGTCTCTTAAATGTATTATACACTTATTATCAAGCATATAATCTTCTTCTTGAAATCAAATAATAAAATTAAGTTAAGATACTTTATATAAATTTTAAAAGTATTTTTTCTTATTAAACCAAAAAAAAACCTTAGATCCAGGATCCAGGATATAGACTTATGTATCAAATATGGCTATATTTGTAACTGTTAACTAAGGAAATACTAGAAATATTTATAAAAAAAATATTTGCTACCTGTAATTTCCATTCTACTAACTACTAACAACAAAATCTAAAATCTTGTTCTTTTTATTACCGTAATTATTTCAGAAAATTCTCTCTTAGATCTTATTCTTCTTGAGTTCGCTCCTGCGGTGCCGTTTTCAGTCATTGGTGGCGTTAATTTCACTTACATCTTTATTGACGCCGTTCTCAAGGACCTAGTTTTTTGACCTAAGGCTTTGCTAATTACTAATTAGTTAGGTAGCGATTGGTAATTTTGTTTTAATATTATGTATATACATGACAATAAAACACAAGTATTTGGTAAATCACAAATCGTTTATTATTATTATACAATCATACTTCTTAGGACACTAAAAATCAATACGTTTATTTCGTATGTTTTTTATATTTTTTTAAACTAATTAGTTTCTGTTCTGTAGTAAATATTTTATAATATTGTTATATTTCGACCGAGAAAAAGGTGATTCTTTGATACATTTGGCAGAATTGTCCCTTTTCAAATTAAAAGAGGACTTGTTGCCCCCGGTACATTCTCGGTCCCTCAAAACCTTTTTGTTTTCCAAATTGACGATGCTTGTGACAAATCTTCATTAGATAGTATAATCTCTAGCCGAAGTGGTCCGTTTTTGTAAGACATTCTAAATCAAAATACGGAAATTTATTACATATTTTATAAGATATCACTAAAGTTATAGCAAAAGCTCATTTATTAATTGACTCTATATTACTTTAGTAAAATAACAATAAAACGAGCACGTGATTTTGCTAATTCCTAATAACCATCATTCTTCTCACCACATGATATCCATAGTAATAAATCGTTAGTCATTATTACAACACATATAGTAGGTAATTGGGTGTCGTGTTGAGATTTCCACTCGAGGAAATGATTTCAAATGGAAATATTTTCATTTCTTTCCTCCAGTAACAAGACTAAGCGCGGCGATGATTTACGCCGCCGCTTAACGCATTGTCTCTAGAATTTGGTGGAAATTTTGAAACAGAACGAAGAGAAAGATTAAGTAGAGAGAAAGTATTTTATTGTTGTATCACGCATATAGCAGAGCTGGTAGAAGTGACTGGAAACCTTGTTTTAATACACAAGCCGCGAGCGGGTCGTTAGTATTATTACAATTTGCCACTAGTAGTTGATAAGTCATATCACACGAACAGTTAATTAATAAGTTAGGTGAACTCGCAAATGGTTAGGAAGTTGGTCTCATGAGGATCAGGTCAGCGTGGTTTGCTCACGAATATCCTTATCATTGACATTATGTGTACAGTAGGTCTAAATATCTTGATTAACCTTTTTTTAGTATTTTATTTAAGTTTAATTCCACACTTTGGAAAGAAAAATATTTATAAAGAAAACGCATAAAAATTTGAACGTAGTGTGAAAACAAATTATACGTTTTCTTAACAAGTATTTTTCTCACTTATTTAACACTTTAAAAAAGGTTAAAAAAATTATTTTAAAAATAGTATTCTCTCTTGCCAAACGATAATTATAAGTAATTATCTTTAGGTAGTGGAAGTTTATCAAAATCTCCCAACAGAGATGCTAACAACATAAATAAGTTGTAACAAGCGTATAAGAATTTCAACGGTGCTCGATGAGCACGTATGGATCAGAGCGCTTGGATGGTTTCCAAAGAGGCGCAGGTTTATATCCTGCTACGTTCAAAATTTGTATACTGATTTTGATGATGTTTTGATTTGAAAGCTGATACTTCCCGTATGGTCCCATTTTATTTTGCTCTATTTCTGATAATATTATCTATGAGAAAATCACATAAATCTTAAATTTGCATTAAGCTTTTGCGCGACAAATGGACGAATAACTCAACATCACCCCAACAGATTCCAATGATTTTCTTTTTATTGGAAAGGATACACTTCAAGGATTGATTGATGAGAGTTAAGTTATGGGATCCTAATTAAGTCGGTTTTTTTTGTTTTTAAATTTAAAAAAAGACAAGTAATTAAAAATTAACAACAAAACAATGGATGAATTTAAAACGTATATCATTTTAAACAATTCATCAAAATTCACTAAACATGTATTATATGTGTAATAAATAAACGATTGTGAAGTAGAACTTTTTCAATTTGAATTCGAAGCTAATACTAATATTGATAGTCAAACAAGAAAAGTTTTAATCGGTGGAAGTGCATGAAGTATCAATTTTAACTTTTACGTTCATATTGTATACTAATGCTTACAGTTTCACGCTTCTTCCCCTAAAGCAGGGTAATCAGGGGGAACCTAGTGCTAAGACACTCTGTTCTAAGCTTTTAATTCGAGATATATTATATGTTAGATATTGTTTCACTTAGTAGTAGTGACGTACCGTAGTGACACTTGATAGGTAGCTTTATTTTTTTATAGTTTTATATTTAGCTTATAAAAAAATATCAATTGCATATAAGAGATTTAAAAAATACTCAGACAAAAATAACATACGTGAGAGTTAGGAGGTAATTGTAACAAATAGACACACCTACCGACTAATACACTTGTGTGTTACCGTACTAATTATTCTTAATTAGGGAGGGTCGCCCCAAAATAACGCATTAGCAGATCATTATATAAGGGATGCTGGTCAGACAGCGATATATTGACAATATGTGGTAAAAAATGTTTGAGGTCGTTTGACTGTAACCGTGAAGGCTGTGGGTTTGATTTCCACTTGGTGAAATAAATTAATTTCATTATTTCCTCCGGGCACGGAAACAAAGTATGGCATTAAGCTCACCCACTTAACATGCAAAGTCTCGAAAATTAGGTAGTCTTAGCACTGGATCCCCTCTGCGGGTCTGTGGGTCTCAACTACCTATATGCGGTATACAGCGATATATATCGCTATCTATCTATCTATCTATCTATCTATATATATATGTGGGGCAGTATGGTCCTTGCCTACCCCAGTAAGGTTTACATAAACTACAAACAAGCTACAACTAAAATCAAAAAATATAAATATTAAATAAGCATTAAAAAACTATACGCCACAAAAAATCCGCAGTTTTGACTATGTATTTTTCTATACTAGTTTTACATATATTCTATATTTTAATCCTATTAAGAGTTTACACAGTAAGCTATTTCAATATATAAAATATCTAGAAATCAGAGCGTTTTTCTTCGTTTTAACAAACTTTTGGGCATAAATGATATTAGCAACTTATTTATTTTTTCAACGAAATATTAGAAACGGAAAAGTTGTATGTAATTACGATAATTAAATAAATTATAATGGAAATACAATAAGCTTCAAGAAGTTTTTTGGCAACGTAAAATTCGTAGTTCTAATGAAAATTATAGGAACTCTACTTTTCGCCCAATTTTTGCGACATTGTTGCTTGAGTGGCGGTACTCAACGCTGCGGTTCAATTAGATGAGGAAATGAATATAATTGACTATTCTGTTCTGCTCTTGCGAGCGGCATTAAGTGTTATATAAATCTAAGGCGTGTGTGTATACGATGGCCATAACCATGATAATGAGGTTAGCCCTATAAGTCAGCAATTTGAAAAAGATGAGGATATCGTGATATTAACAGAATATTAGCGCGTTATAACAACCAAAAATCGTTTTTTCAGCTTCACGTTGTATCCCGCATGTAGCAGGGTAGACAGAGGGAGCCTAGCCTGTTTCAGACACTTCATTTTATTCTCCTCTTTTTACTGAATTCTGTAGGCACTGTGTATAGAGGAACTAATACTACGTTTTGTCCCAACACCAGAGCGGAGAAATGAAGATATTAAATATTTAATTTCCTCAAATAGGAATCGAAGTGAGAGAGTGTCGCGTTTACAATCACACGCTTGTGCTTAGCTTAGCTTCATATCTTATTTTATCTAATTTCAGAATCATACAGAAAAAACACCAGTTAGAACTTAAAAGGCTTAAATACTATAAGTACGTTTACGTTTTATTTATTCCAAAGAAGAAACAAAAGGAAATAAATCAAGTCAAAGGGTTCTTCCCATTCGGATATTCGACTACGGAATATATTAGAGAAAATTTCTAAGTTGTTTGAATTCATTTTCTTATACATAATTTATTATATTATACACTATTTTAACGGATCTGTTATATAGTAGATACCTATAGAAATGGGTAGGCTTAGCAATTCTCGAAGGTAGGACTTTCAATTCTCCAAATATTTTATAAGGATGTCCAGATAAGTATTCTCAAAAAATATATATCTATTATTATACATTAAATTTAATTATTTTCTTTATATACCCTAAATAAAATATTCAATACTTACTTCATGCTGTATTCCGCATACAGCAGGGTAAGCGGAGGGAACATGGCAACTTAGAATTAAGACACTATTTTCCCATTTAGACACTTTCGTTACCCTCGAGGCATTACGTGCTGAGTGGCGGAACTCAATGCCAGAGCAAGAATATTAAAATTTCCCGACAGGGAATGTAACCCACAACACATGAACACCTGCGCCACGATGGCCTTTTATTTGATATTACAAAATTCTATCTTTGAAAAGTTTCTTCCAAGACATTTTAAACATTTTTAAAGTATGTTTCACATTAACGAAAGTAAAATATTTTTAGTAAGCGCGCATCTTAGCAATATCCATCCTTCTAAAGATACAATTTCTACGTTTTCCAAAATCTTCTGAAATAAATTTAGAGTCTTATACTATAAAATACGTATTATATATATATATATATATACACATATAAAACTAACATGGCGTTATCTCTGAAGAGTGACTCTATATAATACTGCAACACCTTGTGCAACAATGTTACCAATTTGAATCAATTTCTACAAGACTGGAGTCCTTCCTGTCGATGAAAGGCGGAAAATTCGAGAAGCTTAAAAATATACCATAGTGTTTAAACAATGAATTATTACAGTTTACACTTATCTCTGACTAGAAATACTTATCACCTACTCCTCTCTCTTTCTACACCGCTAACTATAAAAGAAGCGACATTAAAATGATAAAGGCAGCAAAAAACCAAAATACATGTGCAATTTACCGAAATTAATTTGTTTATTTCTATTGTCTTTTTTTGTGTATTTGAACCTACTGTCGAATCACTCAGATTCTCACGCCCGCTGAATTCGAGACATTTACCTTGAGAGGTGGAACTTAAGCTATCTCTCAACGTAGTGTATTATTACCAGATCAAGGAAATAAAAATGATTACGTCGCGCGAGTAGAACCTGAACCCACAACCGTTACGGTGGGATTTTATACATAAAGAGTCGAGGCCAGTCTTGGGACAGGGACACAAAGTTTTTGTAAACGCGAAACTAGTTGTGAATTCGATCCCCACTCATTTCTTCGATCCGGTATCGAGGCAAAGCACGGCGTTGAATGCCCTCTACTCAACACGCAATGCCTTCAGAATTTGAAAAGTGGGAAATAGAGTGACTTAACACTAGGTTCCCTCTTCCTTTGCTGTATGCGGGATACAGCGTGAGGCTGATATATACAAAGTACATATTAATACTAAGCAATATTCAAATCACTTTTGAATATTCCATCCCTACATATATTCTTAGTCAATTGTATACCCTTGGATACCCTTATCACACGTCGCATTTAAATATTTGACCTTCGAAATGAAATCTCTCTAGTTCTCAAGAGATTCGCATATTTTATCCATCTATATCTTATGTATATCATATATTTTTTTCTTTCTTTTATATTTTTTATAGAAATTAGTCAAACTATTTTTAAGGTAGTTGAAGGAGGATTTTCAAGGTTGTTAGTTCAAAAATGCCTGTTATTATTTATTTTTCTATACCGCACATAGCAGAGCAGGCAGAGGGGGTCTGGGAATCTGGTGGTTAGACAGTCCGTTCCAAATAAGACACTCCAGTTCCCAATTTTCAGCTGAATTGTGTAGGCACAACATGTTGAGTGACGGAACTCAGTAATGCGCATTGCCTCGTTACCAAAGCTAGAAAAAAGAAAATGTTAAATATTTCATTTGCTCGAGTGCCATTCAAGAAGAAGAAAGAAGGGACAGGAAATAAAATAGTAAAATTTAATCCCAATATCATTAAATCCGAGGTATGATGTAAAAAGTCGATTATAATATTGGACGTTTTGGAGCAGAAAATCGGTTCAATAATTCGATTCCGTCTCAAGTCGCCATCGCTAACCTGAAAACAAAGTACTTTGATCCAGAAGAATTTAAAAACAATTTCAGCCCGAGCTCGAATTGTTTTTGTATTGATTAAAAAAATAATGAAATTTGTAACAAATAATACAAAGAAATAAGAATAAGCTCAGCAGTTTTTGTACAGACTTGCCTTTGATTGGATTTAGTCAATATAATATTGTATATATTTTTTTGTAATTTTCGTAACACTTGAAAATAATATGATAGGTTTTATAATTTTTTTTTTTTATAATAAAATTTTTTTTTTTAACACTAAAAGAGAATTTATCAGGTGAGACCTTGAAATATCTTAGTCGCCGACGTTATATCCTTACTTTTAGTAATAAATTATTTTACTTTCTTTCTGGTCTAAGACTTACATGTATTGTCACCTTCATGTATAATAACTAAAATAGAATGTTTTTACACTAGGGAACCTAGTATTTAGACACTCCGTTCTCGACACATTGCCCAGTTTTCGAAACATTGCGTGTTAGGTGGCGGAACCCAACGTAAAATATGTAATATTTTACGTTGCAAAAAGGTAGCAAGAAAAATGAAAATAATTAAATACCTAATTCGAGTGGGAATCGAACCACTAACATTTATAGTCAAAATATAACCATGACATTACGTTACGTTAACAGATAGTCTCTTTAATTTATGCGCTAGAACTGATGTTGGCGTTTCCTTGCTTCAGAGAAATTTACTGCCCGAGTTAAGCAAAGGAGTTAATGAGTTGTAAATTAACTTAAATGTGTTATTAAGTATAAATATTTGTAGAAAAATTGGTTGGATGAACGGTGGAGCTTAGGTGTGGGTTTGAATCATTTCATGGTAATGTATGAAAATACTTTGTTAGAGACGTATAAAAATTTGAACGTAGCAGTATTTGCACGTTTTTTACAGCTTATTTATTTTGTAAGCATTTCTGTAGGGGGATTTTCACAAATTTCCGCTACCCAAAGTTGTTACGTAAAATCATAATTTGGCTAGAGAGAAAGAATGCTTTTTATCAAATATTTTTTACATTTCTAAAGTGTTAGTCCATACTTAGGAATACTTTTTTAGAAACGTATAAAAATACTTTTTTAGAAACGTATAAAAATTTTAACGTTCGAGTTAGACTCGCGTACGACTTGGTTCGTTTTTTATCTTAGCTTCACGCTGTATTCCGAGTATAACAATCTATTCATATAAATAAACTAAATCTCTAACGGAACTAACCTGTACGTGGGCGAGTGACATATGAATAGATAAATTATGAAGCCATATTGTTATATCTATCCGACGCAGTAACCCTGTGTAATATTTACCATAAGCGATAAGTGCGTCTTCAAATCTATAACACTAATAAAATCGTAGCAAATCGATATCTTTACACGAAAGATACATGAGCAATATTGTTATTGGGACCATTTACCAATATAATAAAACCCAAATTATGTTTTTTTTTATTTGATCCGTTTGTCTCTGCGTTTTTGCACGCTCATCTCAGAAATGGCTTAACCTATTCAAATGCAGTTTTTACTATTGTATTTTCACAAACTTAACTTAACCGTTAGTGTTTACTTTATTCAAATCGGTTCATAAAAAAAAAAGTTATATAAATATAAAATATTTTGTTCGTATAAATTATTAGAAGAGAATTGGTTGTTCGTGTTATTATTTAACTGTTTTAGAGAATTGGTTGAAACTTAGCTTTAAATGTAATACAGGCTATTAAATAAATAGTTGTTTAGCTCAAGCAAGCGAAGAGTGGGTCGCTTGCCAAAAATATAATAAACTTCTTACCTAATAATAATAACAAAATTTTATCTAATGGAAATACTAGGGTTTATCATAGTTTGTCTTTTAAATATATTGTTATATATCTATATACAGAGTGTTTTTGTCAGCACCTCGAGTGACAGAGTCAAAAGGAGTTATAGGGTACTGATGTCCAGGTTGGTACAGGTACTAATGAGACACGGCTGCTTCGGAAAATACCTGCATCAGATGGCGCGTCGGAAGATGTGGTCGGTGCTGATGATTCAGCGCATTATACTCTGGTCGAATGTCCCGGAAACGGAAGTGCCTTAACGGGAACGAAGTATCCCTACATTAAGTTCGCAGGTCCTCTGCCTACTCTACTATGTGAGGGGTTCACCCTGACGCTAAAAAAAATTAAAAAGATCTCAATAAGAGTTATGTAAAAACAAATGTATTTTGTTGAATTTAATACTGTTATAAAAATTCTGAAAAAAAGTGATAACAAGGAATGAATCGTTATCAAAGCCAGTTATTTAACCATTAAGTTTGTTTATGTAGTTGTGAATGGCTTTAATAATTAACATTCGTTTATTATTTTTTGACATGTGGTGAATGTAACAAATTAAAATTTGTCACCATTTTGCAAAGCGCTCTAAGAAAAAAGTTCGAAATAGCAATGTAAGTCGTATTCTTACATAAAACAGCAACAGAAATTCTTATAAGTAATACAATAATATGCTACCAAAATTTTTGAAATTTTTCACATTAGAAATAAGTGCGCTTCAAACATAAAATATTAGAAAACAAAGTAATTCAGTATATTGAATAAATAATCATGTAGTTCAAACGTATATACATATACATGAGGCCAGTCGTGACACAGGGGCACAAAGAGTGACTGCCCGACTGGTTGTAGGTTCCCCCTCTCGAGGAAGTGAAATGTTTATTTAAAGTTATATTTTCGTTTCTTTGCTCTGGTGATGAGGCAAACCGCGGCGTTGCCTCCGGAATTTGGTGAAAGTGGGGAACGGAGTGTTAAAAATACTAGGCTCCTTCTGCCTTTTCTACTATGTATGGGATACAGCATGAAGCTAATTTAATTTAATATATATATCTTGCAAACGGAGCTGTCGTGTTATTTCATCCCCTGAATGGAAATTGAACCCACAACTCAGAACTGAGTGGGACTCGAGCTTACAGTCACAAGGTTATGCTCCTGTAGCCACGATGGCCTCACAATATAGGTTGTTTCCCTTTATCTCATATATAAACTTAGTTTTATCATTATCGACAATTTTACCGGTAGCCTGGATTAGAAAAAAATAAGATAGAAATTCGAACCACATTCGTCACAAATTTAAGTATACCTAAGTCGCGTAGCACGCGAAGTTAACGCAATAAAATAAACAGGTTATTGCTAATAACATTAACCTCCTTTTACGAGAGAGTATTCGGTGATATAAAATGTTCATAAAGTCGGATCTCGCGACGAAGCATTTTCCATAATATATTTTTGATAGATACTTTATTTTTTTTTATTTTTACAGATTTGGGTTTTATTTTTGTTGTTTCACGCCGTATACCGTAGATGGCAGTTTAGGCAGAGAGAATCGGGAAACCTAGTATTAAGACACTCCATACCCCATTAGGATATGTCAGTTCCCTACTTTTTACCGGATTCTCGAGTCATCGCGTGTTGAGTGACGGAAGCCAAGATCGCGCTTTACAGCCTTACCAGAGCTAGAAAATGAAAAAATAAAATATTTCATTACCCAAGTGGAAATCCAACCCACAACCGCCGCGTTTACAGTGACACACTTATCCCGCCTATATAGCCCCTGCGCCACGACTGGCTTCGTACTTAAAGAGATTTATCTAAAACTTAATTATATTCAATTTATTTTAATTTAAGAGGCCGTCGTGGTGCAGGCCCACAAGGGTTACACGATCCCCCCATTAAAGGAAATGTAATATTTATTTAAATTTATATTTTAATTTCTTTGCTCTGGCATCGAGGCAAAGCGTGGCGTTGAGTTCTGGCACACACAATGCATCCAGAATTTTTCGGAAAATGGGGAACAGAGTGTCTTAACACTAAGTTCCCTCTGCCTGCCCTGATGTTTGCGGGATACAACGTGAATCTGATTGACAAATCGCATATATTTCAGATTTGCAACATAAATCTCATGTATTATAAATAAGACTTTCAGAGAATGATAAGAGCATATTTTATATGTATTAATCGAACCCTTCAGATCCTCGATAATTTATTCTCCCCTTACTAATGTCGTCGATCAGTTCGAGGCCTTACCTTAAATTATACCGATTGTAGGATCTTAGGGTAAAATTGACATAGATATATGAAGTCAATGGCACAGTGTCTTGCTAGGAACGCGATAGGTGTGTGTTCTATCGCCAATAGGAGCAAAGCTTTTTTCTTTCAAGTGTTACCGGCAGCAATACGCCTTTCCACATCCATTTCGTATCTTGAGATGTGATGTAATTTTTGTCATACCTGATTATTATTTACATTTTACCTTACGTGAAATCGAACATACTACCACGGTAAATAAGTAAGCAAACAAACACAGAAGCTAGATCTGCTGGTTAAAGTTGACTGTAAAATTTAAATAAACGTTGGAAAAAAATTGCCTTCTAATACACTTTTCGCGTGAAGACTGTCATTTACGGATTAGTTTTATATGAAATGCCCTATTTTTCTATAATCGTTGTTTTTGAAATTAATATGTAACTGACACGAACGTAAAAAAAGCTTAAGTTCACTAAATCTAAGACAGTAAAAAAATATGTAAATCATATTTTTTTATATAAAAAATATATAAACCATATTTTTTAATATAAAAAATATATAAACCATATTTTTTTCATTTTTTTATACAAAAAATATCATAGCCATATTTTTAATAAAATCGGTTGAGCAGCAGGAACAAATTTAACAGGAGGGGCAGAAACCTTTTTACCAACCTATTTACCTTATTACCAGGGTAAAAATAATTTACCACCCTGATAGGGAATCGAACCCACAACTAGCATCGCTAGCAACGTACCACTGCGCCATCGATGACCTCAAAAAATACTCGCACTTTTATTACAAAGAATATTTGAAAAAGACTAAAATAATTAATTAATAATACTTAATCAAATCTAGCCGCCATCGCCATGTGAAAGTTTTTTTTAAGCCCACCATTTTCCCTACAATGCTTGGTGTAAATAAATGACATGTCACGCTTTTACTAAAGTTTTGTGTTCGAAATGACAAATTTTCAGCTTTTGTTATGAGTTAATGATGTTTTGTTTTTTATGGACCGTGAAAGTGTCTTTATGATCACATCTAGTTAATATGAAATTATTTTTAGCTCCTTTTTTTATTAAATGGATTTTTAGTCAAAGGCCAATCGTGGCGTAGAGGCTCAAAGTGTGACTGTAAACGCGACTGGTTGTGGGTTCGATCTACACGTGGGTGGAACTCGAGTAAATAAAATGTTTGTTTAAATTAATATTTCCATTTCTTCCCTCTGGTGTCGAGGTCAAAAAGCGCGGCGTTGAGTTCCGCCACTCAACGCAATGCCTCCAGAATTCGGCGGAAAGTGAGGAACGGAGAGTCTTAGCACTAGGTTCCCTCTGCCTACCCTGCTGTATGCTGATACAGCGTGAAGCTGATTTATTTATATTTTAATTATTAACTTTTAATTAAATGAAATTTTAGTCAGAGCCCAGTCACGCCGCACGGCCACAGCATGTTACTGTAAACGCGACAGGTTGATTGTTCGATTCTCGCACAGGGAACTTAAATATTTAATATTTTTTCGAGTGGGAATCAAACCAACACACAGACATTTGTCGCGTTTACACTCCCATGTTTATGCCATTGCGCCACGACTGGCCTGAAATGTCACACTTTTTCACTCTCTTATTACAGGATTAAGTAACGGAAGTCAACGCCTCATTTTGTCTTGTCAGATGGCCTACTGTTTATTACAATTACAATTGATGGGCATGTAATCTATGTAATATATTTTGTTTCCCTGTTTTTGCTTTATTGCGATCATTTATTTTCTTGTTTAATATAAAGATTGAGATTTATCCAACCAAAGAAAGTCGATAACAATAATTTATTGCCCTGAGAGATAATCGAACTTACGATCATCACGTTTACTCTCAAATACTGTCCCCCTAAAACAGAATAGCTTGAATAACGATTTATAAAATAGAATTTTAATCCATAATACTGAGCAAATTGCATTAGTCTTTTGTCAAACGTTTTAAACTCACTTCATTGGAGTGTTAACCAGAGATAGCTATATGGTGAACAGACAGCCATTTTACAATTCAATTATATAGAAACTATTGGTTCTTTAGAATCTAGATACAGCTGAAGATTTAATTTATTCAAATTACATCTTGTTTTCAGATTTGTATTTATATGTTAAAATGTATTTCAAAACGAATAATCTAAAAGTATATACTCGTATATTGATTATGGTTGACCATTGTGGTTATGTGGGATAGCGTCTGAATGTAAATGTGATTGTAAAAGGTTCAATCCTCACTTGGGGAAATGGAAAAAAATAATTCACTATGTAGCCGCCCGCTAAATGTGGTTAATGCAATAAAATACAGAAAATATGTTTTTAGCGTCACGCCGTATTTAACGTGAGTGTTAAGGCACTTCACTTTAAAAAACTTCTATTTTCCCCTTTCCACCGAATTCTGGAGAGGTTGCGTGTTGAGTGGTGAAGCGCAAAGATGCGCTTTGCCTCGTTACCAGGATGAGAAAATGAAATTATTGAATAGGAATCGAACCCAGAATTTGTCACATTTACAGAACCTGTTACATTTACAGCATGTTGGTTCCCCTGCGCCACGACTGGCCTTATAAAAAAATATATAAATACTTAAAATATCTTTTTTTTTGCTTTTGAAAAACCAATTTTCTACTCGATGCCGTTAAGCTATTTATATTATTACATTCCTCGTTCATCACAAAATCTAAGATTTAAATAACGTTTTTCAGACACCTTTCAACTATTAGATTTTTAAACTATATTTTTTTTTCATTACTACTGAGAAAATAAAAAAATAAGTTGTGGTAATCAATTTTTAGGTGTTATTTCTTTCAATATTTATTATCTTAATATTTAGATTGTATAATGTATTTACATAGCTTAAGGATTGAAGAGTGCGTACAAACAATTCATTTATTATATAAAGTTGAACTTTTTAAAAAAAAATAGTTTTTTTCTATAATTTACTTTTACATATGACATGGATTTTATAGTGTCCAGTAAGGATGTCTAGAAATGACATATTTCATTCACATTCTTCTACACATTCAGTGATTTTGTGAAGCCAAAGGAAACAAAATAGATAATATGTTTCCCATTGGCTAGTGTTATATATATATATATATATATATATATATATATATATATATATATATAT
>DWAP01002270.1:0-13829 GCA_018230625.1 Heliconius eleuchia | reverse complement strand
AATATTCTTTGTAAAATAACTGTAATAATTGCATATTAACTCCTGCACAGTTTTTCAATTAGTTACATATATTATTAGCTAATTGTACAATTGGTAAATATGTAGTTATTACGACTTAAACTTAACTGTTATAATTTATGAAGGTAATCTCCACTAACAATTCAATGTTGTTTACTTTATTGTATAAAATATTATATAAAGTGCTTTAAAAGTATATATTTTTATCAACAGTCATATAACCAAACGTTTCGAATGTTATTTTTTCATAAACCGATTTTGATGAAATAAACTTTAATGGTTAAGTTGAGTTAAAATAAAGCAATTGGTAAAAAATTTCAAGTTAATTGGTTCAGTACTTTCAGAGAAAAATGAGACTATACGTATAGACAGTCAGACAGACTAGAAATTAAAAAAATAATATTTTTTTCTTTCTATTATTCTTTTTAAATGTCCGTCTATCCATTTTAGTCAATATTACTAAATGTACAGACAAGCATCTCTCCATCGCTCACTGAGCGACTTTGAGTCTGTGGAACAACAGTAACATTTTTTTATAAATTTATTTAATAAAAATATAAAAAATTTAACTGCAAATCCTTCTAAATAAGAAAAACGATGTAAAAACACAACTCAAAAGCTCTTACTTAATATTTTGAATACAAACGATTCTTTTATACTATAATCACACAGAGCCTAAAATTTAAACACATCTCAATTAACCACCGACAATTAAACAGTGCTGAAGCACACAAAATGAATAAGACTCGACATTTATTCTCAAAATTCTAGTAGGGGCGTTGCCAAAAGAAGCCTTTTCGGGCATGTAATGATGACATACTTGTTCCTTTCCATTCCATTCACTAAGTTATAAAATTTAAACGAAGTAACGTGAAAATTCGTTTGTTAAAGTGACTGAAACAATAGCGAGAGACGGACTCAAATAAAAGATGGCTGACACAAAATAAAGTAGCCCCAAAAACTCATTTGAACCCACTTAAAGTGGAAAAAGAAAATGGAAGCGACAGAACGAGAAGATTAAGGAAATCTGAATTATACTTCGATGGTTTTAAAAGGTTTTCAATACTTATTCGCTATGAACATTTCCTTTGTCGTCCCGAAGCAAATAAGGGCTTAAGTAGAATAGACATTGTGCGCGGTGTAATAAAACGATTTTATATGAATTTTATTGTCGTATTATTTTATGCAGCTTCGTGACGTAGTGTGACGTAGTGTGAGTATAAACGCGAACGTTGTGGGTTCGATTCGTTTATGGGAGCGAAAGATTTTAATTTCCAGATAAGCCAAATAGATAAAGATAAAGTGGATCGTTGAGTTTTCATTACTAAAAAAAACAACTTATATTTTAAGTTCTTTGATTTTCACGATTATTACACATTTTAAATGAAACTATTTTAACCGGATTAAACGCGTATATTTTGTATTTTTATATATTTTTGGAAACCCGACGTTTCGAACACTTTGCTGAAGTCCGCGGTCACGGGTAGACTACCCGTGACCGGTTAAAATAGTTTTATTTAAGACTTATATTTTATAGCAGAATTATTTATAATAAGATCAAATTGCAATGGGTTTATTATTTAACTAATCTTGCATAGCATGTTGCCGTTATCAATCAATATTCAGAATATATACTGAAATAAAAAAAATACATATTTTAGTATTTTTTGCTGTTGGGAACAACAAACCCTTTTATAAAAAAACGGTTAGCCTTCTAACAACAAGACTAATCTACCATAAAAATGTAAGCTTAAAAATATAGAACCCTAGCTGTTGGTATAACATTTCTAAGTACAAGAAATATGCACAAAGCAACTAAATTGGCCTGTAACCCTTCACTTTACTTTAGCCTTTTATCCAGATCCAGTACATATTCGTATATAATGCCTTCCCCACAATTACATTCAATTTCAAAATAGCGTACTCACAAAAGCCACGAAATTCAACATTCATCAATTTTTATTTCCTGTTCTTTCACCGTTTTCCATAAAATAAATACTCAATACGATATCTTTTCCATATAAAATAGATAATAGTGGACCGAGTGGACAATTCCGAGCGCTATCGATGTCGGCTTATGATCTCAAATCATATTGCATTGAGCTCTCAATGTATTCAGTTTTTATCTGTGATTTAGTTTACATCTTAGAAATATTAGCTTCTATGTTGTGATAGGGTCAGATTTATTTTGATTTGCTTTAATAGTTTAATTTTAAATGGATTTTTATTTTGTACTTTATTTATTTTGTTACATTTAGGAAAGAAAAATACTTTTTTTAGAAAATGACCGACAAACCAACTTGGTCGGTTTCCAGGAAGCACGGTTTCGAGTCCCGCTACGTTCAAATTTTAATACGTTTTCTAAATAAATATTTTAAAATGCAGTACTTTGAGTGACATTGATTTGCTTCCATCTATGAACTGGAACACAGGTACTTGGGCATGTGTTGTAGAAGTTATTTGTGTTATCTACAAATTCCGACCCTGTGGTGACAGCGACTGACGATAACTACTTAACTTAGAGATAAACATTGGAATGTATGTAGTTGAAAAAGTATATCAGAAAGATGACTGTAGCCAAAATTCAAAACAAACCGTCTAAAACTATTTCGAACATAAATCAACGAATGTTTCTCCAATAAACAAAATTCCCCTAAAAAGTCTTAATACGATCACATTACTCATTCCCATTCCCCAACATCAAAGATATTTGGAACAAGCTCATCATTTGAGACGGGGCTAAATTAAAGTAAGTTGTTACTCATTTCTTACGATGCAAGTAAATTAGTATTATTTTCAAAGCAAAGCAAGACGTACAGTGGAGCTCATTTAACTTTTCCTAACTCAATTTCGTTTCGATCCAAGCTTCAATAATCACCTATCAAATCTGGATAGTACGGTGTAAGTATAGAAATATATTTTACGCAAATCAAAAATGTATTTTGTTTTATTTGAGAGGTTAATGTATGTAACATTTATTTTCTACTGAACGTAACCTACTACTAAATAAAATTATTAAGTTATTTAGAGACCGTCGTGGTGCTGTGGGACATTAACCGACTGAAAACGCCATTATTGTTGATCAAGAATTGTGGAAATGAATTATTTACTTGTTCTCTATTTGTCTGATAAAATGTGTCAAATTTTTAATGTAAATAATGTTATATAAAGAAAATAATGTAAAACCTTGAATTCTTTGTACTGTCTTTCGTTTTTGTTGTAATCGGCTAAAAAGTAAACGGTTTATCGACGAAGGCCCCGAAGACAATCGAATTAAGGAGTCCGCTAATGAGATGGTGATTGCGTCCCGCGCCCCGATTGACTTAGCTTCCTTTGCATTTTATTTTTCCCCTTATTTGCTTTCCTAACTTACTACGAGACATACTTATTTAAAAACAGAGCATCCGAACAACGAATCCATCAATTTTTCTGGTCAAACTAAGAAATTTTAAAGGTATTTTATACGAGATCGAACCTACAACCACCGTGAACTACAGCTCGTCGCTTCCTTACTGTGCCAGAATAAAATTATCTATCAAAAAGCGACAAAAGTTACAATTAGTGTCTAGATCAAAAAAGAAACGGCGATAAATAAAAAAAAATCCCATCCGTTCAAACTAAGTTGAAATGCAGAATGCGTCTCGCCAGCTTTACCGTTCGTCGGGACTTATGCAGATTTCATTATACATTCACCCGCTCTGTTTAACTTATGTGAAAATAAATAAACTTTCGATTGAAAATTGTTTTGTCACCCGTTTTTTACAAGCGCCAAGTTCTTTTACAAATTAAGTTTCTACAGTTTCGTTTTCTGCGACAAATGTGTTTTTTTTTTGTCACAATTTTTGGTAAACGAATTTTGCGTTTGAGTTACGTTGTGAAGACTTCTTAGAGAAGTTTAATATTGTTATCAAATTGATCTTATTCTTGAACTTAGGGCTTAGTTTTGTAATAAAATTAAGATTAAAATAAAAAATGCCGAATTAAACGCTAATTATAAATATACATATGAAATAGATGTATATGCAAAATACATATTTCTCCAAGAAAATCCAGGAAACACTTCCCTACATTCGAAATTTTAGTTGTGTTGTTGTGTAAGCAGTGTAGTTCCTCTTAATCAGTGACCAAATTATAATGTTTATCAGCTTCACGCTGTATCTCTTCTGTAGAAGGTTAGGCAGAGGAAATCTGGGAACCTAGTGTTAAGAAACTCCACTCTCCACTATCCAACGAATACCAAATGCATTGCCAGCTACGACCACGCAAAGCGCGGCATTGAGTTTCGCTGCTCAACACGCAGTCACTCCAGAATTCGACGGAAAGTAGTTAGCGTAGTGTTTTAACAAGGTCCCTTTTGCCTACCCTGCTGTATACAATATATAGCGTGAAGCTACAAAAAAATAATAAACAAAATGAATATGAACCTTCTCCTTATACTAGTATGTATACACAAACATAGATTTATTGTGCAAACTGTAGTATCAGTGTGCATCGCGTGTCCCGCCGCAATAAACTTGCTGGAGGCAGATGGCAAGTGTAATGCGACATTGTTACCTCATCGCCGCTTTGGATTATCTCGTATGTACTTTGTGTTGGCTAGAAATTATGTGGATAGGACTGATTAAGTATTTTTTAAGGTTAAAAAATAAATGCAAATGAGAATTAAACTCGCATAAAAAGTATTTTGTGTTTAAAAATTTTTACTTATTTAGTCCAGCAATTACATTAGCCTTTCATTCTATTAGAAGTTTATACTTTTTAGAATTTCGTAGCCATATGACAAAAAAATTGAATGCTTTCAATTTCGTCATGTCCGTCCATCCGTATATCACAGTAATTTTCTTCGAAGATTATGAGTATTGACAAATTTATTACTTAGCTTGCGGGGCTAGCGGGGTAGTCAGATAGAACGGAGCGCCAAATACTACGGTCTCTACATACCTCTTTCGCCTCGTGTATTGTCATCGACCTCTTCGTACATGCCCTCCAGGGGTTCCTACTGCTTGCTTGCTTGGTCAACCGAGGTCTCCTCCAACCTCTCTTACCGCTCACTTTTCCGTCATAAATATTTTTTGCCATTCTTTTATCACTCAAATTTATTCAACGTGCCCAAACCAGCTGAACACTTTCTTCTTCATTCTCACCGTGACATCTTCGCTAGTACCTGCCATTCAGTGTATCTCTGCATTGCAGATTTGATCAACTAAGCTAAATTCGCATATCCTATGAAGAGATCGCATCTCCACGACATTCATCTTTCTTTCATTCATCTTCTGTAATGCACACGTTCGCTGCTGTATAACTTGTATAATTATATAATGTACGGCCAAACGCGCAGCTGTACTGACGTTTCACAGACTTATAAAAAATAGAAAGCTTTAAAAATAACATCTTAACTGTCTAAGCTTTCGACGATAATTCTGTTTTTTTGACAATACTACAAGGAAAAAACCTAGATACATATGTAAGTGAAAATGATATCAAGAAAAACTGAAAAAAAATTTGTATTATTAACAAATAATATCTTGAGGCTTTACTTACTCTGGAAAGCAAGTAGTTATGTGAATCGATACCATCCACATATTTTTCTTCTTGTGTGAATTTTAAGACCTAAAGCTGGGGCGCACGATGTGATAAGACGAATAGATGCGGAAAAATTATTTTTAAAACTGTCACATATTGCGTATCTTTATACCCATGGTTTGTACAATGGGTACAAAGATATCGATTGTTATCTTAATTATTCGCGCCTGAATCATTCGCGATATTGCTCATAACACAAATTACAAAAGAGTTACAGAAGGCAGGAAACGACAATGAAAGAGCAATACTTTAAACGATCTAATAATCTAATATTCTTAACTTGTTTTAAAGTTCTAATTCTGTTATCATAAGCAAGCAAAAATCAAAACCAAATTAAAAATATCCTTTAATCCCAGGGGACTTCATGTTGAAATCTCCATCTTCAAATAAATCAACTGACCACAGTGGTGATGACGATGATGATGGTCATGCTTCAATAATCTTTATTAATTATCCAATATATTATATATTTTTTAAGATTATTTCTTTAATAATGTAATAAGAATAATGTGATGTGCCTTTGTAACATTTGGTTGGCTCAGTTGATTTTCTGGTACAAATGAGGGTATGTTGCCCTATTGTGTGTCGAAGCGACGGCGACGTATGGCTATTTATTATCTTTAGTGTACAGTGAAATATGGCTATCTATCTAGAGTTAAGTAACCGATAAAATCAAAACACAAAATTAATTCTGATAATTTTGAAAAGCTGAAAAAATGTACGGTATTTAATGTCAGATATTTTTGAACTTCAAATAAGTTAGTCCTCACACCTGAAGAATTGACGCAACTCAGCGGGACTTTTTTTTAAAATTAATTATACAAAAACATTTTAATATTTCTGACAATGACACTTTGAAACAGACTGGAGTGAGCATTTCATTCCCAAGGCGTGTTATCATTTGTATAATCATTAATTTGATAATAAATAACCTTTACACACAAACTAAATATTTTTAATTATCTCTAAATCATTTTATAAATTATCTTTTCCTTTTTCACGTTATTATTTTAAATCTGGAAAGCCACAATCAAAGAACAAACAATTATATTCAACTCCAAGCTGTCAATAGTCACCACACAGTCCATAAATAAATATTACAAGTAGAATTTTTCTCACAGTTCCAGTCTATCTGTAAATAGACGGACTAAAATGAAAGCATTTTTCCGTTGTTGTGATTCCTGTCAAGTTTTCTGACGGCGTCAGCAGCAACCTAAATCTCATATAACAATCATAACTTATGAGAACTACATTTTTTGCTTCGCCTGTCAATTACAGTACTGCAAGCCCGTTAATTACAGTAGAAATGGTTGATGATTTATAAAAATAAGATTCTTAGGTATATTATATATATTAGGATTCGCCATATACTGTGCAGAAGCTGTGCAAATGTTCCACAAAATTTAACGTTTTTTTTGTGAATAATTTGCGAAATTTTCTGTTAGGTCTGGGACGCATGCACTGGGTTAGGTTAGTTAAAGTTCAATCTGTGCGCGTGAATTCCAAAACGTTCCACAGCTTAACTCTATGGGACACATTTTGACCATTTACTCAAAAACTACAATTACAATTATCAACAATCTACTTCGTTTACAACGTCCCTGCAAAATTTCAGGTTTAACCATATTGGAGGAGTAGCATTACAACGAAACACACTTTTGACCAGTAGGAAAGAATTAATGTGCCTAAATATGTGTGTATATACATCTTTTTTTGCTAAGTGACTGACAAACAAAGGAACAGACGAAACAACTGACTTAGAAAGAAGAAATTTGAGACGTAGATAATTCTAAACTACTAGAACTCTGAGAAAGGATATCTTAATATTCCTATAAGAAAGTAAAGAATTCAAAAAGTAGTTTCTGTGATAAGTACATAATATGGGAACGTATAATATAAAAGCGTAGAAAAATATACAAATAGACAACCAAAAAATTAAGAAAGATCGTAGGTCCATATCCTCTTAGTATTTCTACACCCCCCACATTGTTTTTTGTTCTGAAATATATTCAATGTACAGACACAATTTTTAGATGTTTTATTATAGTATAAATCCAACAACCAGTGACCCGTGGACCAGTAGTAGTCCACAGCAGCTAAAATATGGTTCGCCAATGATTTCAAATTTTGGTGTTTGAGCAAAGTCTGCCTACAGTTAAGTTGTCTCCTCAGTAAACCATAAAATATTTTGACATTTAAATTTAATATACTTTGTAATTCATTGATTTTTAATATTTACTTAAAAATTCACACACTCCATCGTACAAAATGTCAGTTTTTTTTTATTTTTGACTATGAAATTAAAATTTTTGTTTAATTATTAATTTATTTTTATTATATCTACAAAGTGGTCCCTGCTAACAAGAATTCTATAAAAGTGGTCCCTGATTAAGAAAAGTTTGGGAATGGTATAGATGAATAAAAAAAAATAAAGATAATGACACCGTCGAGGTGCAAAGAAGTTCTACAGAACTTCTTTGATTTTGTCTAAAGAAGCCGAAATAATGATAATGTACACTTAGTCTGCTACTGAATTCTTTATCTATTGTTATAAGAGTTAAATATAATCCGAAAACATAACTTTTATTAAGTTAGGCGCTGCAGGATATTGTGAAAATAGTACGAAATCTTACCTTCCGTTAAGTTATCATAAATAAAATATGAATATTTTATTAAAAAAGCTTATAAAAGTAGATCTTACAAAAAATTCAGCATTCTATGTACTTTTGTAAGAGTTCTACCGTAACTTTGGTAAAACAATATCCTTTAAAAATCCAAGACTTTGAATGCACCTAACTTTCAAGGGCTTACTTCAATGCTTTTTCAGCTTCTCAACAAAAGTATGAATCCGTGATTTTGTATTAAATGTTTCTTTTATCCATTTCTCTTATTTAAATCTAATCTGAAACTACCAAATGAACACTGAGTGTGCATAAGTAAATCAGCAAAAAGCAGTTGAAAAACGTTTGATCGTTCATTGGTTCGATTCCCATACAATGAATTTAAAGCTGTTTGTAAGCATAGTAAACAATATTGTAAAAATATACAACAGTTGTTTTGTACTTTATATATTGTGTAAACTATTGAAATTAGATGTTGAAATCAATCGTGGCTCAGGGGCGAGCGTGTTACTGTAAGCCTAATAAGTTGTGCGTGTCATCCCCATCCCTAAATGAAATATTTAATAGTTTAAATTCTTCGCTCTGGTGTCGAGGCAAAACGGGGCGTGGAGCCACTCAACACGGGCACATATAATGCCTAAGGCTAATGATAGTAAGGAACGGAAGTGTCTTAACACTGGATGCACTGCAATATGCGGGATACAACGCAAAAATTAGATAAAAAAGTTACCTTTAAGTTCCGTTAACATTGACAATAGAATTTTTACTTACATTATAATAAAAACTGCATATGAAAAAAAAAAAATCCAAAATCTGCAATCAGATGAACTAACAAAACTACGATAACTCAAGTAATAATAATAAAAGCAAAGACATATAGATTTTACAGTTAGTAAGCTATTTTTCAATGTGCATGTCCCGAATATAGGGCAATCTAAAACCGTAGAAGCCGAAGCTGGTTGCATGGAGAATTCGAAACACGTACGGAGGCCATCTTGGCGTTATAACGCGTTCAACGGTCCATAGACGTCCTACCTAGTGGTCTAAAATACAATAGTCTAGACCTGGAAATGCTTTCGAAAAATTCCACACCAATTGAGGTTAATTGGATTGCAAATGCGATTTTCTTAATAATTGCTTACCGATTCTTTGAAGTAATTTACATTTGCATATGGGAGTAGTTTTTTTTTATTTCGATTCCTTTGACTAGTTTCACGATCCGTTGTGTTTACGCTGGGTCATGACGGCCTTTTCAGTAATACATTTTCAATTTTTTTCTTCGCGCTGCATCCCGGATTAAATAGGTAGGCAGATAGAACCTTCCGTTCTTTACTTGCCAGCAAATTATGGAGGCATTGCCTGTGGACTGGTGGATCTCAACGCCGTGCTTTTGCCTCGTTTCCAGAGCGAGAAAATGAAAATGTTTATTCAATTCTGGCAGTTTTTGAGTCAACATAAAATACTACCTTTTGATGGAAAGTAGGTGATGAAAGTGCTTTAATGGAAATGGAGTGTCTTAACATTGGTTCTCTCTGCCTAACCTGCTACATGAGTGATACACCGTAAGATAAAAAAAAATAATGCAAAACATTCAAGTACTAAATACAATGAATCTATGAATCCACAGCCAACAAGCGTTTTACCTACGCTACGATTAACCGAAAAAGATCATAAAATCTCCTCAACCTAGACCTATTCAAAAGATTACCATTTTAATATTCAATAACCGCTTACCAAGCTTCCAATGCGGCGCACGTTTGTGCCGTCTTAACATCTGGATTGTTATGCCCCTTCCGTTGTTTAATATCTCTCATATCAGTGCCCTGGTAAATCTGGGCATTATCTGATTGTTTAAGATTTGGTTGTGGGTTCGATTCTCACTTGGAGAAATATAGATATTTTTATTTATTATTTTTTGTGGAAATGCAATCGATTCTAATATATTGGAAATCAGTTTAGTCGACCACATCCGTAATGAAGAAATACACAGGACAATACAGTGAGAATGAAGAAAAAGGTTTTTAGGCACGCCGAAAGTAAAATATTAGTGACGAAAGGTGATCTAAGAGGAGACATGTATAAGGAGGTTAATGACATTACAGGGAAAGACATACAGATACCGTTTTGCGCTCCGTTCTCTAGCTGTTTCGAAAAAAATTTTTTTTTATTTAATTCATAATGGTATATCCATACGTCCGTATTTTTTTTATTGATTTGTTTAAAAAAAACTACGGACATTATCTATCTATCTTCTATATATATAAAAGGACTTGTCCTGACTGACTGAGGTAAGACGCACGGACATGGACATACACTAAGAAGGGTTTTTAAAAAATTTTAACCCTAAAGGGATGAAATAGGGGTTGAAAGTTTGTATGGATTTTTTTTTTAAAACAGCACCGATTTTTATAAAAAAATTAATTCAGACTATTAAAAATATGTGAACGTGTTCCGTGGTTTTGTTAGAATTCTCCCCTAAGAGTGCAAATAAGCGGGCGAAGCCGCGCGTACCCACTAGTAATAGAACAATAGTATCTATCCTAGTCTAATTGTCATATAGATTTTATACAGTCAGTACATGCTAGAATCAACCAACTCTGCAACCAACTTTATTGCGCTGCTTTGTGAAATTTTATTAGTATGACGCCCTTGTAGCACAGTCGGTGGTAAGATATCAATCATTCTATATGCTATAGTTCTGAATTCAAATTTACTTTTAATACTTTTTATGTTTCCTATTGATTCGAATACCATTCGTGAGACTTAATAATTTTGATTTCCGAGCGCTGGTACAACTACAATATAATACTCGTAACTCTGTCTCAAATTCCGAAGGAGAATATAATGTAAGGGTAAAGTATGAAGCTGGAATGGAAATGAGATATTGAGTTTTGCTAAAAATCTAAATCTTGCTCCGTTCTCTCCGACTAGGGATATACCCAGTTTAATTTTTTTTAAATCTGGTTTACTTATAATTTTTTTGATAATTTTGATCAATTTAAATTAAATAAAAATGTTATCCTAAAATGATTTATTTGAAAAGTGTAGAGCAAAGATTTTAATAATATAAATTAGCATATCTAAAGCTATTTGTTAATATACAATGGAGAACTAAATGGCTATTTTTTTAATTTGAACCTTTAAAAAAAAACTGAAAAATGAGGCTGAAAGTTAAGACTTCGATGCTGTCCATTCTACAGTTCAAATTTCGTTCCGCGGCCACTCGCGGCACACCTTGTTACAACTTTAAATTGGCGTTTCTCAGTCACAGTTAGATATTATTGAGTAAGTTCTCTTATCATTGCAAATTCTAAACACTTTTTGTAAGCAAAAAGAAACTAATTTAAAAATGTATACAACTTTCGAATTAGATCTGTGGCTGTATGGAAAACAGGGGAAAGTATATGAAAAATATGTGTTTTCCTATGAACAAAATTGTTACCTCGTTTTTATTTTTAACTGACTTTATGTTTGTTACCTCAGAACTTTTGACTGGGGGAACCAATTTTGATGATTCTTTTTTTATTATTTGTAAGATAGTGCTTCTCGTGTGCCATTTAAATTTGATCAATTGCTGATAATAGTATTCATGAGAAAATCCCATAAGTTTTGAATTAGCATTATGTGCGCGACAAATGGATGAATAACTCAATATCACGCCAACTGATTTCGATGTTTTTTTTTTGAAAGGAAACACTTCAAAGGTTGCTTCATAAAAATTTGGTTATATTCCGATTATGGGATCAGGTTGAATTGGAAGAAATCGTTTTTTTTTTGTTAAAAATTATAATATTTTTTAAAAGACACAATTAAATTATTAGATATATTTGTAGTTTCATAAATAGAAAACAAAAAAAAAGAGTGAAAAGACTTAGTTATTATATATCACTCCATTTCTTACATTTTATTGAGTTATTGAGTTATAAGCTCAGAAAAACATAATATGTTTAATTATTTAATAGACTTAGCACCTACTTTGCTGCTGTAGTTCTTTATTTTAAGTTTTTCATAGATGATATTACAATTTTCGATTGAAAATTTTAAGCAATACTACAAATTTTGATGCGGTTTTAACTGACTGATAGACAGATATCAAGATGGAGTAGAAGAAGCATTTATATTTATTTTGTTAGCTCACAAATATATCTGTTTTACTAAGACGTTGGCTATAGAGTGGTATTAAGAATTAGCCACAACAATCCAGACAGATGGAATCGCGGGCAAATACTAGTAGCAAATAAATCACTACAATATATTAATAGCATATATATTATATGTTAAGCTATATTTCGAAAGAAGCGCCAATCCATAAGCCTCCACGCACGGATTGGAAAGCTTTCTAGTAAAACGTAATAACATTTATATAAAATCTTTCGACGATCGTAATCCCCGTATGTGGATATATCTGTGAGCACGTGGCCGATGGAACGGGATTACTACTGACGTAAATCTATACTTTCCTAGCAAATTCCATTTTTTTGTATTAAAATAAGATACTTTATTGGTTTTTTTTATTAAATTGTACTTTGTATTGTTGTTGTATGTATGGATTATAGGTAGGTGTATTTTTTTTAAGTATTTTTATGTTTCACGTTTTTATTATAATTTTAAAATATTACATAAAGACAAATAAGAACAATATTAAGGTATTTATGAATTTATATAATTAATTAATTATTCTCAATTTTTACTAAAAATATTAAACCAACCTAATTTTCAAAATTAAATAATAGCTAAGTCACGTGGTAACTGAATGAGAGAAAGAAGCTTCATACAACAGTATGAAACTAGCGTAGAAACAATCAGGATGTTAAGACGGCGACGTGCGCGGAATAAAGTAACGATAGCCCTGACCGATTATTAAATACTTTAGTGACAATAGTTTTGCAATTAAATATTTATGACTAGCGCCTCTTTTGCTCGCGAAAAATTTCGTATTTAATAGAAAAATGTCTAAAGTGAGAGTCCCATAAAAATTGGTTCAACTTTACTGGCGATTAGCCCGGACAAAAGAAAAGCCAGGCAAGCAGACGAAAATTTTAATTTTACTTGTGTTTTAGTATCGTTTTTTTTGTAAAATACTGAATATGTCATTTTACTTATATTTATATATATGTGACACATAAACGTATAAAAAATATAGAGATAGTATGTAAAAAAATATATTTAGCTTAGAGTCAGTATATAAAAAAATCTAAATGTAAAAAAATAGTAATAATAACGATATGTAGAAAAAAGTTTAAAATAAAAAAAAGGAAAAACATAATATCACCCACTCGATAATATGTATAGGTACCGTAAAAAATATTCTTAAAAGATTCTCACACAACATTCGCATTTAGTTATCTAAATGCGAATGTTGTGAAAGACACAAAAAGCAAAACTGTATGCTTTATGCGACCCTGACATCTGTAGAAAATGTAAAAAAGCCGCACTCAAGGCAAGTGTAGATGTTTCTGTATGTTTCCAAAGTTTTTTCTGTGAATGTCCAAGTCCATACACTCCCATAGGACTCACGTACTCATAGAAGTTGCCTTTTATAGAAGTATTACAGTTATTTATATATATATATATATATATATATATATATATATATATATATATATA
>DWAP01002269.1:0-13829 GCA_018230625.1 Heliconius eleuchia | reverse complement strand
GTGGGGAACGGAGTGTCTTAACACTAAGTTCCCTCTGCCTACCCTGCTGTGTACGGGATACAGCGTGAAGCTAATTTAATTTTTTTTTAAATATCTTTAAATTATTACTGGAACAGATATAATAGAGCAGACGATAATACAAACGGACGTAATAAATAATAAGAAGGAGAAATTAGGTTTACGGAACAATTCCCATTCGAAGGGCTTCCTTCACTTCCGCACCGGAGCGAAATAATACGCGGCGTTGAGCTCTACCACTAGACATGTCTGCAATGTCTCCAAAATTAGACGGAAGTTCCGGGACGTAACGTTTAAGACTGGGTCCGGTCTGCGTACCCACCTGCCATATGTATCTTTACAGTGTGAAGTAAAAAAAATAACAAAGAAACATCTCTTATCTCTTACACATTGTAGCTTCTTTGGCTATAATGAAGTTACTTGCTAATAATTTAACTCTATAACGTTAATTTTGTTGACTTTAGTAGAACTTAAGACATATTTATAATTCACCCCTCTTAAAAATGGCTTCCTTTTAAGACTATGCCCTTGCACTTATACGATTTACTTATAAGAACATACGGTTAACTCATAATTAATGAATATTTATAAAATATATACCTGTTGTGAACACTGAACATAAAAAAGATTAATAAAAAATATTTAATTAATTAAACTAGCCCTTTTAACAATTTAATCAAATAATATATTCTTTGATTAATTATAAGAGACCAGTCGTGGCGCAGGGGCACAAAGTGTGACTGTGAAATATTTACATTTATATTATATTTTAATTTCTTCTTTGTTGTCGAGGTAAAGCACGGCGTTGATTTCCGCCACTCAACACGCAATGCCTCTAGAACTCGGCGGCAAGTGAGGAACGGAGTGTCTTAACACTAGGTTCCCTGTGCCTACCCTGCTGTGTGGGGGATACAGACTGAAGCTTTTGATTAATTATGTACCTTCATATATCCATTAAATAGTCTTGGTTAAAAGAAAATTTGAAAAGATTACTTAGTTAGCGGCGGTAAAATATTTGAAGATTATAAAATATGAGTGTATAGAAAAAAAACTATTAAAATTATGTTATATATACAACACAACACTAAACAGAGATGTACTATTTCAGGAAAGATTACGTAACAATATTTTACTAAAACTAGAGATAGTATTCAAGATACGTTCAAATAGTATTTAAATAAGAATTCATTCACAAAGGTTGAGCAAAATTGTAAACATTCTATTTGCAAGTCAAAATTATGCTGACTGTACACGCGACAGGATGTGGATTTAATTTCCTCTCGAGCTCTCTCTCGATTAAATATTTTATATTTTCATTTCCCCTGGTTAAAAAAATTATAATAGTGATACAATTTTATACAGTCTTTTTAATCTTTACGTCGTATTCGTATCGCTTCTCAAGTCACTCCGTTCTTCACCTTCTATGCGATTCTGGAGATATTACGCGTCTAGTGGCCGAACTCAGCGTCGAGTTGTATGTATCAGTCAATAATATTTTATAATATCTTATCGTTTTCATAATGTAAATATTGGTCATTTTAAAACTATTTTACACAGTATTCCTGTGTCATGCGTTTGTGACTCATAAAGATACAGTAACGCACCGGAAGTTGTATCTGTATAGCTAAACGAAATTTGATAAATAATTGTTATGTTTAAAATATATTTTACCATTAATATGTTATATTTAATATCGTATCGTGTCGCAATGGGAATGCTTCTGACTATTTGCGACGATTCTGGGTTCGATTCCCACACGAAGAAAAGAATACGTGTTGAGTGACGAAACTTAACACTATCGTTTTACTACAACTAGACAATCGAAATAATTTATTGCCACGAATGAGGATTGAACCCACAACCATCGCAAGCAGTCAGAAGAGATCCTGTTTTTTTAATTTAATCGCAATTTTAGAAAATCTACATACATGTTACCAAGTTAAAATATTACAACATTTCTGTAAATCAAAGTGGGTAATATCAGCTATTCCAATTCGTTAAATGGTTATATAAATCAAAGCACGTAGTTAGCACAACAAGAGTACAATGATATCATCTAATAAGCTAAAGTGCGGCGCTCCCCATGCCCACCGTAACCCTGTCACGTAAATACTATGAAATACCTCTACAAGTTTATAGATTTTTCTATAATAGTAGCTTGACACAATTTCGCTTAAGAATTCTACTGCCTATGGGTTAGATCAGCTTAAACGAGTAGTCCGTCTCATTTAGAAAACGTATAAACATTTGAATGTAGGGGAAAAATATATTTTAGTCGATTCCCACTCGGAGGAATGAAATATTTAATACTTTCATTTCCTCACTTTGGTAACGATATAGCGCGGCATTAAGTTCCACTAATCGTCACGCAATGCCTCAACAGTTCGGCAGAAAGTGGTGAACGGAAGTGTCTTTATTGGAACGGAGTGTCTTAACACTAAGTTTTTTCTCAGATTAGGTAGTTCCCAGGTTACAATGGCCTACCCTGCTAAGTGTGGAATACAGCAAGAAGCTAAAAAAGGTAATGAAGACATTCTATTCTTCACTTATATGTCAATATTCTTGGTATGATTAGAACTTAATTTTTGTTTTTCTAGTATTTTGGATTTCTAGTTTCATATCCCGACTATGCCACAATTAAAGTAATTTCAATCATTTAAAGAAACAAAGTTTGAGCTATTTCTTTTCTTAATGTAGTTTTTCAACCCTAGTGCTCACAAAAGATTTTTTAGAGCGTAAACCCATATTGTATTTCTATTGTTCTAGACATTCTCATTTCATGCATCTCAATTTATATCCTAATACTTAAGTCTCCATAGTTTTGCTGAAGATGTACGAAGTAAGATTATTTTTAATTATGTATCTGTCTCTTTAATATAATATAGCCATTTTTTAAAATTAGAAAAACCAAATAATAGTTTGTGTAGCATAAATATAAATATTTAACCGTTCAAAAATATGAGGATAGCGTAGCATATTAACCAGGGGTTAGTTAAGAAATGGCTGGACTGGCTGACATAGGACTACATAAGACAACAAAAGTAATTGTTTTCGGAAATATTTCAATGATAAATTGTAATAGTGAAAAGTAAACATGGCGTTTCATTGAGAGTACTAGTAGTAATCTAAAGCTACAAGTTTCTACTGTACATAAAGTTCTCAATGTCGAACGATATTGCAAATGAACTTTTAAAGTAGTTCATCTTAACGATCGTTAAATAGAAAGCCTTGCAACTTCGTATCTGATACAGTTTATACCAAGCTTATATTTTTAATTAAAACATTTGTACGGAGGCAACTAACTGATTGTGGGAATACTTAAAAAGTTTTTGCTTTAATGAAGACGAACGTTCTCGCAATTTTCTTGAAATAATAAAAAAAAAATATTATACTTATTTACTACACTCCACACATCCTGGTTACTCGGCTAAGGATAAAGCGTGAAAATAAAAAAAAACTGACCAAAAAGAAAACGATTCCACGAGAGTGAATAAGCCGTACTGTGTTTCATCATCCAACATGTAATCTTAATAAATAAATAGCTAAGAGAGGAGAAACAGTGATTAGTGATTGAATTCCCTTGTTTCACCCTTTTAGCGAAAGTTCAAAGATGAACGAAACGTTTGTTATTGACGTTTTTATGTGAACGTTGCTGCGATAAAATTTTTAAATCGCGAATTTTAGCATTCATAAAATACGGTCGTAATAACTTTATTTACACTGACTGACCTCACAATAATAAAGAATTCAAATTAAATTATATATTATAACACTTTAAATTATGATATGCGAAATTGTCTTAAAATAAGAAGAGGTAATAAAAAGTATTCAATATAATTATAGCCGTAGATAACGTTCTACACGGCTCTGCTTACTTTGAAGCTTGATCAAAATTCTGCATGGTGTTAATGTCAATGTAATTTCTTTAAATTTAAAGTATTTTTCTTAACTATTACGTGTTATTTATAAGTAAGAACGTAACGGAGAACGTATGGCTTAGTGGTCAGAGCGCCTGGTCGGTTTCCAGCAGGCGCGGGGTCGAGTCCCGCTACGTTCAAATTTTTATACGTTTTCTAAATAAGTATTTTTCTTTCCTAAGTGTGGGATAACACTTTAAAAATATTTTAAGTAAATCCTTCACAAAAAGTTATCTTGAATGGAATATGCTCAAAAATAGCTGAAAAATTACATTCTTTCCTTTGTGCTAAAATTAACATATTTATATATTTAGTCTTATGTCGCAGTTGGAATTACACTGAAATGATTGTTTATATTTAAACGAGACTCATGCTGAACAAAGTAGAGGATTAGATTTCGTCACTGAATAAGCTATAACTCATATCAGCATATGAGATGAAAGTGATCCCGTCGTGGGACAGTAGTACAGTCTGACTGTATACTTGAAGGATATGGGTTGAATATCCACTAGGATTATCGTTGGATTCTCTCTTGAATAAGACAGAGTGTGGCGTTGGGTCCCGAATACGACCAAAAAACGGAGAACAGACAGTTTTTAAACTAGGTTGCCTATAAAAAAATATACATATTAGGTTATGGGACAAATCATCGAAAATAATGATTTAAAACTAAAAATCGTATTTATATCCAATACTATAAACATATATAAATAATTAGACAGCGCCTTTTCTTCTCCATACATAACCAATAAAGAAATAGGAAATTTGCTCTATTACGAAATATATACAATGTTCAACGTAAAATAACATGATTCTTAATTCCCATGGCATAATAGCTTCAATTGGTATGCGGCTGCGACGGCGCCATCACTGCATCGGGTTCGTCGACTCGTGTACGTGCTTACTGATCATTTCTCTTAATCCTCGTCAACAAATCCTATACAGTTTAGCATATCACGAAAAGAAATAGAACGGAAATTTAATGTTTAAATCAACACAATAAAGACGAAAATTGCTTATTCGTTATCTTACAAGCCAAGAACCCACTATAATCTGCTGAGAGTGTAATTGATTGTATTAATTTGCATTACAAGCTGTTCGGGCACAATATTTATGAATAGCATCGTGATTGAAATCTGCATTTATATGGAAAGTAAACTGCATTATGCAGTGTTAGATTGTACTGAGATACAGGTGTGGTGATACCGCACCTTGTGGGTATTGTAGAGTGTAACGTCCTATCGATGTTTTTAGATTAGTTTTATTGATAAAATAAATATTTATATATAAAATTACGAGATTAACAGATTATAATTAAAACAACTTTTGTTACTGGAGCAGTTGTGAGTCTAAATAAGTAATTAGGGAATCGAAGGTACATGGAGTAGGATGGGTAGGAACTTTGATCTGAAAATATTATTTGTTATTAAAAGCAAGTTTTACGCTTTTTCTGAATGACAATGTAGACAGAGAAAACTAAGTCTTAAGATACTCTTTTCGACGCTTTTCGTCCACTTTCCAAGACATTGCGTGTTGAGTGGCGTAACTCAAATCTTTAATAGTAGAGAAATGATAATAGTTAAAATATTATCATTTCCAAGCGAATCCACAACTGTCGTGTTTACAGTCAGATGCTGTATTAATCTTTTCACTCGATTATGCGTTATAAATCGACCCATAAAAATCCACCTGAGACAAATACTTACAAATTACCACTACAATTACCTTTTAGAAAAGTAAATGTTTCTGTTTTTTATAATATAAATTTTGACATTGGCTCGACATCTTACCATTTTTTATAAATAACTTATTATTAATACCACTCAAAACTTAGTTTCAAGACTTGGGCTTCCTCTCTCCCTGCCTTGCACATAATAGTAGGCTCCTTGTAGTACCTAGTAGTAACTAGGTACTGCACCCGGTAGGTACAAGAAATCAATTGCTGAATCGATTTTTATTCACTCACGACATACATACATACAAAGATTCTTAACTATATTAACATAATAATAGCGTTGCACGTTTCTTATAGATGCATCGTTCACTTGCCCTACATACTGGTCATGACAAATCTTATTATCCGGTCCACGGCTCCGCTTTGTTCCCATTGCGCTCGGCCTCGTGACATTGTCATAAAATATATTTGAGACTTGGTTAATAGTTCAAGGTAATAGTAAAATTATATGTTTTCGAGTGTTACGCTACGTTATACTCATCAGACAAGTTAAACTGCAGTGTAAATTTAAAATGTCTATTTTGAGGTATTTCATTTCTCCACTCCATTTTTGGACATTCTATTTCCAATTAAGACATTTCCGTTCCCCAATTCTTTGCCGAATTCTATTCGCCGCTAATTCGCTAATTCGCCGATAACTTAATTTGTTATTTGTCTATGTGTTTCAGTTATTAATGGCAAAACGTTACTATTCTAAAACGATATAGTTTTGGTTTATCATATGTAAAGTAATTCTAAGTCTTTATAATAATTATACGTAACTTACTTATTTGTTAATTTCTATAAAATTTATAGTAACTAATTAAAATCTTAAAGTAATAATATAAAATTATCACAGTATGTGAAATAATCCGTGTAAAGCGGGACTTAGCGGGACCGCTTTACACGTTTCGAGCATTTATTTTTGGACTAAAAATCTGGTCGTCCTGCAAAAATCGGGACATCTAGCAACGCTGTTTCCGCCACTCAACACAAAATGCCTCCAGAATTCGGCGGAAAGTAAGGACCGAAGTGACTTAGTGACCTCTGCCTACCCTGCTAAATTCAGGATACAGCGTGAAAATGGAAGAAAAGAAATATATCTTGAAAATAGTAAGCTTAAACATATATTATTTACCTATGAGAAAATTTATTATCCACCTCTAAAAAGTTTGCGAGGGAACACAAAGCGAAATATACATGACAGTTTTCTAAATATAAAAGCAATATGCAGAGTGCATGGAAACGATATGGAACGAACGGTTCGAGAAAATACGTATACGATCGTGCTTTCAGGACGATTGGTCACATTGGAAAGAAAATAGATAGCCAACTTGAAATGCCTTTTACCAGCCATTGTGTTATTGTATCTATAATCTTTATCTATTTAATATTATAAAGCCGACTAGTTTGTTTGATTGAAAGCGCTAATCTCAGCAATTACAAATTTGCATTGAATTTTTATTCCTGTTGGACCGTCTATTTATCGAGGAAAGGTGATTATTAAATCACCTTAATCGTAATATATCTGCGGTAACGAGTTACCTCGGTCACTTAGCTATTTTGTATCATATAGGTACAACTCTTCTCTTCTCGAAGCAGAACTGCCTTCCGAACCGGTAATAGTTCATTGTCTAAAATTTTACAAGAAGAAAACTCATTCGAATGTATAAGTCTTTAGTTCTAAACTTTGTTTTAAATAAATACATGTTACTCATTGAGTTATAAATGATATTATATGGCCTAAGCTTTTAATTAAAAATATTATTTCTGTATAAATGACACGAACTTACTGTTTCTTACTATTGTCATAAATAACAAAGGCTTTACGGTCTATTTGAACGCTAGTGAATATATAATTAATAATATATATCAGAACCGCGGTAGTCAGTTTTTACAATACATTTTACTTGTTTTAATTTATAAAAGCCAAATGTTTCAAAGACAAGATTAATTCCTTACAACGCTTACAGTGACGCCGCTACAATTTACTTAGTCACGTCAACAAATATATACGTTATATAAATTCTCACTAATACTAAGAAAACTATGAAACTAAGAAATCAGATATTTTTTTTATAATGCGAGAATTTAGTGAAATCTTATTGAAGCTTCCTACTTTTTTCCCAATAGCAATGTAGGCAGAGGACGCCCAGTGTTAAGGCAAACCGTTCCGAATCTTCCATCTAATTTGCGAAGACGTTTTGTAGAAGTTTCAATGCGTCAAGACTCCTCTATTGCATACTTAGGTACTAATTTTGATAACGTTCAAAGTGGACGTTGTGGATTAAGAAAAAGCTACTGGAGTCCAAGCTACCAAGAAAGCTACCAAGTTCGATCCTACGACGATAAGCAATAATATTTTTCGAAGCACTATAGCCCCAAACGTTGGTCGAGCACGAAGAGTTTTAGTGGATCTAAATCATGCTCATCCATAAATTCTCATATTATCAGCTCGAGTTATTACTTCGACGGTGTAACCGAAAATGAGTTTCCTCACAAAAAATACTAATTTCAATACCTATGCGAAATAATTGGCTGAATTTTTATATATACCTCTACAGTTTATACTGGCATAGGACGTAGGCCTCTGATGCAGTAGTCTGTGACGGTCACCCCATAAAATGATTCGAAATTAAATTAAATAATGCTTCAACAAACACATAATTCAAGTGAGAATTTTGCGTAACGCCTTTAGAACTAAGATTGTAACCTCTTTAATCCTTTTCTATAAAAACAAGAAATATAAAAATCAAATATTTATTAAGTTACAAGTAAGAAATATTTATTAACAAGTTAATTGGCTTAAGCCCAATGATCGCAAAAGGAGTCGGTCAGCGACAGAAAATAAATAAATATTAAGATTTATATTCTCGCTATAACAAAACTGTACATTGCAGTAAATAGCGATTGTAAATTGAGAATAGATTTATGTGTGTTTGTTTTGGCCTGTGACTGTTCGATCAGCTGGATGTGTGCTTTGGCGATGCGCGTTTCCGCCCGTTCACACGTGATTTGGCCGTTTTTGGGTAGAAGTTTTTTTTGTTACCAACGGCTTTTGAAAGATTGCCAAGTGCGAGACAGACGGATTAAAAACTAGAGACAAATAATATTCAATGACGGTCATTGTATATTTTTTTTAATTAATGTAACCTAAAAACAAATAAAAAAATCCAAATAACTAATATCGAAAAAATAATTTCACGTGCTATCTTTATTCCTCTGTATTCAAGATAAAATAATTCGTTCGTTAACACTTTGTACACAAAATAAGCCATCATTTATAATAAATGAACTGTGAAACAATTGTTATGAAATAGCTGTCCACAACTGAATACTTCAGAAAAATGTATATTTTTTTTTAATCAAGGTTACCAAAATATGATAGTAGCTACAGCGGAAATTAACATATAAAAAAAATTGAAAATTGCTTCACTTTTGTTTATAACGAAGAATAAAGATAATAGAAAATAAACATAAACATAAAAACATAAAATTGTATAAGGCGGACTGTTTGTATTAAAAATTAAGATTGTATATGTAGTTGTCGCATCTCTTTCTATATAGGTAGTCGTGACTATAAAGAACGAGATAGTTAAAACTGACACAGAATCTTCATCATTCATGAATATACAAATAAATATATTGTATGCATATTTTTTTAAATAAATATATTGTATGCATAAAATATGTGTTTTAAAAAAACGTTGTGAAAAAGGCGATCTCCAAAATTATGCTACATCCGCATTTAACATAAGGGTAGGCGGGACAGGAATAATCTACTATAACGACACTGTGCTCTCCGCTTTCCACCCGAATTCGAATCTTACAAGTCATTAAATAGGGCCAGTTATTAATTTGGACACAAGTGTGTGACTGTAAGGGTAAGCACGAAAGGATTCGATTCCCATATGAGGAAATGAAATATGCGGTGTGTCTTAACACTAGGCTCCCTCTACCTACCCTGCTATATGCGGGATACAGCGTAATACAAATAAAAAATAAATTGCCGGAACTCAACGCTGGGATTTAATAATTCAAAACATTTATTAATAATGTGCAGCTATAATTTATTTACAAATATGTAGATCACTTGCACCCACGCACCTCATACAGTGTACTCATTCAGTCAAACATTATGTGTCGCATTTTTTAAAATATTTTACTTCTAGTTAGGCGAGCTGACAGATTCACAAAGTGGAACGAGGAGTTTAGAACGTTCGAATACACGAAAATACAAATACAGTTATAACAATAAAGTAAATGTACTTATAACAATAGCTTATTAACGCTCTTTAATGTTTATTATATTAATTAAAAGATATTACATATCTTTTTTTCGCATATAGCAGGTAGAGTACCCTCTACTCAAAGGTTTGCATTTCCCATTTTCTGCGACAATTTTTGAAAATATTCTGTTTGTCCAGTGGCGGTACTTAACGTCACGAATGCAAAAAAGTACAGTAAAGTAGGATTATTTGAGCAATTTTACGGCTTTCACTGTGTTTTTATCGAGGCATAGCGTGTGAGGTAGTGGCGGAACTCAACACCGTTTTTCTTTACCCCAATTGCAAAAAGCTACAAGTCACGATGTCCTGTGGTTAAGACGTTAGTTTGTAAAAAAAAGTATATTGACACTGCACGCGATGTTTGAAGATTTCAAAATTCATCTTATGCGAAAGAAGGTAACTAATAACTAAAAACTAATTATTTTTCATAAAAACTATAACTACAATTAGTCTATAGTTCGAAATTCGTTAGTGCATATTATTACCATATCATTGAATGGCGCATGTTTGCTAAACATTTTGGCGATGATCCAAACATGTGGTACACCCTGACTATTCTCCCATATACTTTATATGTAATTGCTTCCGTCATTCATATCTCATATTGATACTTACGTAATGTATTTCGACATCAAACACGATAAACCTTAAATACTTATTTAGAAAATTAGAACGTATGGCTTAGTGGTCATCGCGCCTGTTCGGTTTCCAGGAAGCACGGGTTCGAGTCCCGCTACGTTCAAATTTTTATACGTATTCTAAATAAATATTTTTCTTTCCTATGTGTAGAATAGCATATTTTTAAAATGTTAAAAACGATACACCTTGTTTTAATAGATAAATATTCGATTTTACAACATTACCTCACCAGTTATCTAATTGACTCAGATAAAATTCTACTAAGTTCAATAACCTTGAGGCTTAATTAGGTAATTTTCTGTCGTTTGTTTTTCTTAGAAATGACTCTAAGATAAATACTGACCATTTAATAAAAATATAAATTGTGGAATAAAAAACTTGTTATAGTATTCATCAGATGATATCAAAATTAATGTTAGACACGAAAGTATTTATTTATATTAGTCATAGCGTTAATCGTCTAGACGCCGCGTTAAATTCGTTACGGAAGCTGTTAAGTGTATCGTGTTTATGTGAAAAAGTGAAAAATCTGGCGAGATTTGATAGGATTTCATATTTTAAATACACACTAATATCATGAAGTAGATTTGTGAGAACCTGAATATATCTAAAATATAATATTTTTCAATGTTGAATAAATGTTGTTTACAGTGAAAGCGGTTAACAATAGTTGTAGGTTCATTTTCTACTCATAACGTTTTTTTTTACCTAGTGTTAGTTTTTTTTTACCTAGTGTTTAGAACCTAGTGATAAGGCACTCCGTTCCCCACTTTTCGCCAAACTCTGAAGGCATTGCGTGCTGAGTGGCGGAACTCAACGCCGCGTTTTCCTCGACACCAGAGCGAAGAAATGGAAATATACATTTAAATAAATATTTCCGTAAGTAGGCATCGAACCCACAACCAGTCATACTTTGTGCTTCTACGCCACGACCGGCCTCAGTTAGTTAGTTACCAACACCAAAATGCTGCGTTGATTTTAGTTTGCGTTGACCTCGGAAAATGCGGAAAATAAATTTCTTTCTATCATCCTCTATCCCACATTAAGGTTAGGTCAAGGGAACCTAGTGTAAAGACACTTCGTTCTCCAAATTCGGCGCTATTTTTAATATATTGAAAATAGCGCTGAATTTTTCATGTCGAGTGGCAAAACTCTATGCCTCGTTTTGCCTAGTCATCAGAGCGAGGCAATCAAAATAATTCATTCTCTCTAATAGAAATCAAACCTACAACCGTTGCGCTTACAATTATATGCGGCCGCTGCGCCACAACGACCTCTATTATAATATTAATATATTAATTTCATTTATAATTATTAAGACCTATCTATCTATGTGAAAATGGGGAAAGTATTTCTGATACTCGATTATTTAAGACATATATTCAATGTCCGCATTGACAGATTTACAGTTATTTTTATATTTCTGAACGAAGCATATACGAGTATACCAATTTTAGAATAGTACTAATGATGCTCTAATTTTTAAATGTCATAGAGATGTCAGCTTGTAATAAATTAGTTATAAATAAAATCATATTTTTTTCTTCATGCTTATATATATATTCATGCATTAGTAAATACATTTCAAGTCGAAAGATTGTATAAAGATAAAAAAGGTCATTAGAGAATTTCGTTCTATAATTTCCATCCCTTGTAGAGATACAAAAGATGAAAATACACATTTGTTAGCTAAAGAAAGGTGATCTTTGCAATAGAAGTAAAACGTACATTTGAGGCATGAACATGTAAAATGAGGTAATTACACAGTTTTATACGCAACACGAGCCGTCTACAACTAAAACCATCATCAGCATAACTTCAAGAATCTATTTCAAACACGTTATTAGTAAGATCAGTTCTTTGGTTAGGTGAGAGGTCGAGAAGACGGTTTTTCGGTCACGAGTCTTAGAAACTACTGCGAGCTCCTCACATCAGATTGGTCGATCGCAAGGCTCGACAATTAAAAGGGACCATGGAATGCTTAGAAGACTTTATTTATCTCTCATCCTTCTAATATATTTAAAAAGCGGATTTTTAAATACATTTACGCATAAGTTTATTGTTGATAAACCTTTTTTATACTACATATCTATACTACGTGCAATACAATAAGAAACACTTGAATGAAAATCAAATATAATGATCCATTAAATCTATCAATGTGTATCATTACTACATCCGGCACTGACATACATTACATTCGTATTTTCGGAACATTCAAAACAATGTAAAAATTGTATACTGTGGGAAGAATCAAGTTATTCATTTGGGATACGCTCGACAAACTTAAATAATCTTCCAAAATTATCAAATTAAGGCAACAACTTCCATAATACTCCCATAGTAGTGAGGATGTATTTATGTACATCACAATTCTTTTTATTACTATACAAAACGTAATGTTGGGTTTTGCATGCCAAAATCATAATAGTATAAGAAAAATCGTACACCGCCACTCAACATACAATATCTCGGAAATAGGGCGAAAAGTGTGAATATGCGTGAAAAAGTGTGCTCAAACTCTCGAGAAATTTAAACAAATGAACGTCCGTGTTCTGTCAGTGCGTCTTAAACATATACGTGGCCAAGATAGCGTAATATCTCGTTATAAAGAATATTTACATACCTTTCAACCGATGTTATTTTAACATTGCCCTTCAGACACCATATTTGTAAATAGCGTGTTTGTTAGTGAAAAACGTAAGCAATGAATGGAGCTGTTTAATGTTGTTTAGTAAACAGTTCATTCTTTCAATGCAATTTCGGTTATTGTCGGACATTACTGACGTATCAATGAAAGATTTTGTATCTTACCTTGATTTAAAAAAATCATTAAAACGGTTTGGTAAAGTGCCCAGCGTATAAGAAAATTGTTGTTATTAAATGGAATAACTTTATATTAAACATAGACAGTGTGACCTTTTATATATTTTTAACTCCTATCTATCAACCGTAAAACGTTATTTACGATTGCTAAAAGAAATATAATTTTCTTTTTTTTTTAAATCCACAACGGCAATTGACAACTATTCAAATGTCTATAGGTACAAATCTGCACCAATAACTACGTTGATCACTAACTTGGACAACTACTTTCATATTATACTTTAAAAAAAAACTGTTTTAATTTATATATATTAATTCCTAATTTAATACTAACAATGTGCTCCTCCTATCTGCCGTGTGATCCCGGCTTAAAAATAGGATCATCCTGGTACTGGTGGTGTCGTAAGAGGCGACTAAAGTACGTGT
>DWAP01002268.1:0-13831 GCA_018230625.1 Heliconius eleuchia | reverse complement strand
AAGCGCGGCGTTGAATTCTGCCACTCAACACGCAATACCTTCAGAATTCGGCAGAAAGTGGGCAACGGAATGTCTATTCCCTCTGCCTATCCTGCTGCATACAGCGTGAAGCAGATTGATTGGAATGTATAAAAATAAAGGTATCTTATATGTTACAGTAAAACGCTACAACTGCACCAAGACGGGGTTTATTTAATATATAAAAAATATGTATAGAAATATTCTAACCATTCTCAAACTAGCAACACGCAGGCCACAACTAGGCCGCTGTGTCATTCGTGCGCCACAATTCGTCGCGATCGACCCGACAGCGGCGCGTGCGCACATCCAATTTTTACTCTATAGGTTATTGTGCTAAATGCTTTCTGTATATAAAGCAATTAAGTGCTGACTGACAAATCGCTTGAGAAAAAAAATCGATTTCTAACTACCCGTGAAATTATTGCTTCTGTTTTAAATTGATATATATATTATTTAATGTCAACATATGAATGTATATATAAATGAGTTCATGTTGACGCAGTAACAGAACAAGTGGGTGAGCTCTCTACAAAGGTGACGGTTGTGGGTTCGATTTCCTCTTTTTATGCATTTTTTTAATTTTTTCGTTTTGTTGACAAGAATAAGTGCGACGGTGAGTTCCGCCTGTCATAAAAATTATGCGGTGCGTGGGTAAAAAAGTATCTTAATGTTGTCATCCTTTGACTATTCCGATATTTGCGGGATACAGCGTGAAACTATAACTTAATATCAATGAATTCTAAATGAAAGAATCTTTACTATCTATCTATTTATCTATACCACGTTGGATATCTATCTATCTATACGAAGTAACCCTGTCACGAGGACGGTCAACATTCAACGTCACAACGCTCATTACGTCGCCGCAGTTTTTGTTCGTAACGTAATTGGCCAGCATTCTGTACGCATCTGCGTTTGTTTTGTAGGACTGGCGGAGATGAGCCACTTGTGTGACCCCGAACGGTGTTAGAGTACTAGTGGTAGCCCGCAACTCTGTTTTATTTTAGCATTTGGTACTATAGCTGGTAGGTATAGAAATACAGATAAAAGAAATAGTTATTTGATTTGTACGTGTGATGTTGAATTGAAATAATGGCAAAAAGGTTAGTGAAGCGAGATTGAGATTGAGTGGTAAGAGAAGCAGGAGATCTCGGTTGACCTTCGAGGACATATTATTGATAATACTGGAGAAAAGTCACGTAAAAAATATAAGTACCCTTGGAGGGAATTTATGTACGGTTTGATGACAGTCGACGAAGAGACCGTAGCTTGTGAAGTTTAGCATTCCTTTCTTTTTGGCATACCAGAAAGTGTTTGCCCGCAACACTGTTTTATTTTGCCATTTTGAATTCTAGCTACAGATAAAAGATTATTTCAGGTCTTAGACAATTTAGTCAAGTGACTTTAACATATTATATTTAAAATTTAGAGCACAATACTTTAACTTATATTTGTCGAGTATAATATATTTTGTATAGAACATAATATACATATGTAATTATATTCAGTTACATTTAGCTTTATAAAACCAGAAAAAGTAGAGCAAAACTATTAAATAATAAAATTTTATTAAAGAATCGCAAAAATAGAACATATTTCGAAGTATACAGCAACCATTAAAACCAGCACTGTAAAAGCAACCATCTTGCAATTCCATCAACCTGATGCGCCGTCGTGCATTAGAAACCATTTTGCTTTACACTAACAACTTCATTTATGTTAATAGTTGCATTAGTCGTCAATCCATCTCCATACGTTACGAGGTATGACCGACCGAAATGATGAAATCATTTATCACAACAAACTAAGCCATTTGTAGCATCATTTGCAAATATGTTACTCTCATTCTGTATGGGAGACAGGAAAATATTATGCGTTCATATGTTTTACATGTTTTATGGTACTTATAAAGCGGTTGTGGAGCTGCGGCACAGCGTTTGACGGTTATAGGTTCGATTTTCATTCGGTGGTATTAATTATTTAGATTTTCTCGCTATGGTATCAAGACAAACCGAAGTTTTGATTTCTGCCGCTTAACACGCAATATCCCGAAAATTATTCTTCATTCAGTTCTTAGCTTAGGGTTTTAGACAAAGTTCTTATTTATTTACCAATTAAATTATCTTGTTTTTTTACCAATTTTGTATACATTTGTATACAAAATTGGTAAAGAAATACACAACTCACTGCCGACTCTTACCTTTATGCTCAAACACTCACTATGATAAAAAGTTTCACGCTGTATTCCGCATATAGCAGGTTCGACGTGAACTTCGAAGACTAGTGCTAGGTCACTCCGTTTCCCATTCTCCGCAAAACAAATCAGTTGAGTGACATAACTGAACACTGCGCTTTGTCCAAAGAGCAAACCAGCCAGACCAACCAGAGCAAAGATACGAAAATAAACGGTTTCCCCAAGTAGGAATCGACACCACATCGGACGTTATCCCGATCACAGACGACCTCATAATAAAGATAAAACTATTAAAATAATACACCGCGGCTACCAATATGCCAACGTCATTGATTTTGATTTACAAGCGTAACCTGATTGAGTAATGGCGGCCATTTAGTTCTGCTAATATGTGCAATAAATAAGAATGTATCTAGCAGATTTTAAATTAGCCACTTTGTTCTTGGAACATTTGTTATCGGTCGTTGCTACCGGGTAGTTTCTTTGTGTATCGTCGAAATTTTTTTAGGTAATTTTAGGATCTTTAATGCGTTTGATATGCTTAGAATTGGAATGTGTGATGTTGAATGGAATTAATGACGAAATGATGGTAAAAAAGGTTAAGGAAGCAAGAGTGAGCGGTAAGAGTGGCAGAGGGAGAACTCGGTTTATCTTCGAGGACACAATATCGGTGTTACTAGAGGAAGGCCGCGTATAAAGCATAAGTACTCTGGAGGAAATGTATGAGGGTTGCTGACAGTGGACGAAGCGAATACAGAGGCCTGGTGCAGAAACTCTATTCTCCTCATTTAGCCCAAATTAGTGACCCCTGTTGATTGATGAATTTCAACGCCGCACTTTGTGCGTTCTATATATTTTATGTTTATGTAAAGGTGTAGTGCTGAAACTTTTAAAAAAAATTATATCCATTAAGGGGAACGGAGGGCTCCCTCTGCCTACCCTGCTGTGAACTGGATACAGCGTGTAGCTGTATTGATTTTTTTATATCTAATATAAATTGAGAATAGCTTTTCATGAAAATATATAGTTTAAATATACATATAATATACTTTGCTATATATAAATTGTTTCACGTACAGTTTTACAAGATTACAGCGAAATCCGATTTAAACAATGTCATCACCCTATTAGTCTTCCTGTGGTAAAGTTTACGTGGCTTCCGCTATATTCTATCAATTTTATATATACACTATCCCTTAGCTGCGGCTTTGCTTGTATGGTCAAATAGGTATGAATTAATTTAATTGAAAAGTGCGTACTTAATGGATTATCCAACACAAATATTCTCGTTTGTTAGAGGTCAGCAGCGTGCGACTGTAAACGTTACATGTTGTGGACTCGATTCCCGATTCGAGAAAATTTAATATCTCATATTTCCAGATTTCAGTCTAAATCGAAGAATTAATGGCAATGGCGTGTTGTAATACTAGGTTCCCTCTGCCTGTCCAGCTATGAGCGGGATACTAAAAAAAATTATTTACAACATAATAAGAAAACAATAGGTATAATTTTAAAAAAAACTAAACAGAAATATTATTCTATCTTAACATCACATACATACATATCAAACCTCCTTTATTTGAAGACGATTAAAAGTATTTAAGACTAATATTATAACACTAAAATTAAATCCAACCAACATTTATTGAAGACTTACCTTATTAATTTGAAAACATTTCTTAATTAAAACCGCCATTTCCATAACCGATAGTTACAGTTCACATGAGGTTGTTACCGTTGCCATGTTTATATATTGCTAATTATATTTAGACTAAATTGGTGCTCGCGATTATGTTCGCATTATGAGTAGTTTTTTTGATAGCTTCATATTGTATCCTACGTTGCAGGATAGAACGATGGAACCTAGTATTAAGACACTGTGTTTCCCAGTTTTCGGAATATAGAGTGTTAAATAGCAGAAATCAAAGACTCGTGACTTGATTTTAGTCATCTAGTTTTTTAGAGTTCCACATCAGATTTTTCAGGACATCTCCAAAATTTAAATATATATTATGCTAATAAGCTTTTGTTTGGCTTCTAGAGAAGCCATTTTTTTTATTTCTATATTTAAGCTGGTCGATTATGATTAAGTCTCAACACACTATGTTCTTCCCAAGCCCCAAAAAATGATTTCGTTCTGTGCAAGTTGTAACGTGTAAAACATATAGACAAAAATTTAAAATATATAATAGTTCTGTTACTATTTCTCCGTAACCCTCAACGATTCTTCTTAAAAATATGAAATAAACAGATATATTTTTCAACTATTTTATATATTTATAGTATAGATAGATGAATCTGACCCACTGTCGCTTCCCGTCGTCTGTATGTTATTAAAATAGCGTTACCAATTCATTTGCATACCGATCTCTATCTTTTGATTATTTATAGCTTAAATCAATATTTGATGATGATTAGTGTGATTGAGGTGGCTTTCTATTATAGGTGTGAGTTCCAATCTAGCACCTTTACGTTTTTTGTACAGAGCATGGTAGGCAGATGGAACCTAGTGTTAAAAATCTCCGTTCCCTAATATTCGTCCAATTTTCGAGGTATTATGTGTTAAGGAACTCAACGCCGCGCTTTGTATTGTTACCCTAGCCGAGAACTGAAAACCTGTCAGGTCAGATGGCGTAAAAAAGCAGTTTCACCAACCTGCCACATCCCACATATAGCAGAGAGAGCGAAAAATATATTCCTAAGAGTGGGAAAGCTTTGCATGTTGAGTGACGTAATTCAACGCCGGGCTTTTGCCTTGGCGCCAGAGCGAAGAAATGAAAACATTAATAAATATTTATTCATTTCCCCGAGTGGGAATCGAACCCATAGCTGCTACGCTACATTCACAGTCTTGTGCCCTTGTGACGGGCGGTGGCCCGTCAACATGTTATAGTAGATATTAAAGATGAATATTATTTTAGTTTTTGATCTATTTTGTAATAATAAAATTTCTTTTGTTTTACAGGTATGTGCAGCTTTAAGAGATTAGAATTAATTGGTAAGTTCTTGAACTAGTTCATTAACATTAAAAAAATATATAATTTTTCCCTGAACAGAATTTGTAGTACATACAATAATTAAAATCTAAACAGTTATCCAAACTTACACTGTCACGTTTTGAACACATACTTAATAAGTATTTAGTAGGTACATGATTTCTTATGTAGCATCTTGCTAAGGAGGTCATGTTCCCGGTTTCATACCCTTGTTAAAGAGTATTTAGTAATTGATATGGCCAGTCGTGGCTCAGGGGCACAACGTGTGACTAAAATCAACTGGCTGTTGGTTCGATCCCCACTCGAGGAAATGAAATATTTATTTACATTTATTCGCTCTGGTATCGAGGCAAAGCGCGGCGCTGAGTTTTGGCACTCAACATGCAATGCCTCCGAAAATCGGCGGAAAATGCGCAACAGAGTATCCTAACACTAGGTTCCCTCTGCCTACCCTGCTGAATGCGAAATACAGCGAGAAGCAAATTTAATTTTTTTTTATTTCTCATATAGCATATTGCTAAGGGGGTCATGTTCCCAGTTTCGTACCATTCAAACACAATAACACCGAGTGTCCGTCACGCATAAGTGACAAAATCGACGACATTCCGTCACAAACCGTATGGCACGTAGCTGGTGTAGCTTCTTGTGGGTCATGTCATTAAGGAAAACACGTACGTATGCTATGTACAATCTATATATTTACTATGATAGAAGTAGTTATTTATATTTTCACGCTTTATCCCGTATATAGCAGAGTAGGCAGACATATCGACCGTGTTTAAATCCTGCGCATGGTAGTATAGACAGTGGTAGCGTGAGCACCTAGTGTTAAGATACTCCGTTCCTATTAAAACACTTCCGTTCCCCACCTTCTGTGAAATTCACGAGACATTTTGTTTTAAATGGCTCAACTCAACGCCGCTTTGATCTGTTACCGGAGCGAAAAAATTTAACTGTTAAATACTTCACTCCCCCGTCAGTGGAAATCGAACTCACAACCGTCGCGTTTACAGTCACATGTTTATACCCCTGCGGCATGACAGCCTCAAAAATTCGGCACTCCAGAAAAGCTTATGTTAAAAGAATAAAATAAAATGCGAAATTTAAGCTGTAAGTTAATACATGAAAACTCTTACCAGTATCTAATAATGTAATGGTTAAAATTTGATGAGATCTAACATAAACTCAAAAAGAATATTACTTCAATATTATGATATGTTTTATTTACTCATATAGTATTCCTATTAAAATTACCGTAGCGCAATAAAAATAAAGATTTAAACTTAAGCTTTGGAATACTACAGAAAGTGCGTTCAAATAAAATTATGAAACGTATTATGGAAGCCGTCGTGGCGCAGTGACATACGTGACGGTGAACGCGATTTTGGGTTCGATTCTCAATCCAGGGTGGAAGGAATTTTTATTTTTCCTCTGGTAACATAAAAAAACGCTTTGATTTCTAAAAGTCAACACGCAATGTTTGTTATAAATATAATAATTGAAACTTTACTTTTCAATATAGATACAGATAAAATTTTTAAAACGATATTATTATTAGAAAATAAAAGTAATAAATAAATCAGCTTCACGCTGTATCCCGCACACTGCAGGGTAGGCAGAGGGAACCTAGTGTTAAGACATTCTGTTCCCCACTTTCTGCCGAATTCTGGAGGCGATACAGATTAGTAAATTAATAATTATAAAGATCAAGCAGGCGAAGCCGCGAGCGGGTCGCTAGTCCTCAATAGAATACAATATTTAATAAGAAATTCGACCTACTAACTTGACACTGGTACAAATAAACAATGAAATTACGACAGTACATTTACATTACAACTGTGAAAAGCACCTTTTACGGTCGAACGTTAGGAAAAGTAGTTTATTAAAGCATTTGTCGTATTTTACGGAATTTAATGTGATATTCGTTGGTCTCTTACTTTTAGGTTGAATAACGAAATATAACTACGCAATATCTTAAACAGTTTATGGAAACGAACAGAATTTAAGAATAAAGAAAAGTCTATAATAATAATTAACAAATAGTAACCCGCGGCGTTGAGTTTCGTACCTCAATAAGCAATATCTAAAAAAAAATAGAAAAAAATAACGTAATGTATTAATATAAGATTCAGTCGCACCCAATCCAGTTATATGAAGAAAAAGAAGGTGAAACAAAAAATAAAATATCTTGTATGATTCCTACACTAAAGCCTATTAGAATGAATACCCCAACTAACCCAATAACGTACGGACAGACACAAAAATGACACAACGCGTGTTTAATTGATATAAATAACATCGTCAACTCGTGGCATACTGCTACGGGCGGACCGACCCAAATACCGGCAACGGTGCGCGGCCGGGCACAGAGGGTACGTCTGATCTGTTTTCATGTATCTACATACTTTTCTATTGTTTGAGCCTGTTATTTGATGAGATATTAGATGTGGCGCGGCGTTAAACTCCGCCTCTCACCTCCTCTACCTCTCTAGGTAATTTTTTGACAGCTGTCAATCCTCTACCTCTCTAGGTAATTTTTTGACAGCTGTCAGAAAAATGAAGAATGCAGTGTTTTAACTCTAGGTGTCCTGCTTTGCGAGAAAAATGTGATGTGTGTTATTTCTTCATTGTAAACGAAGTATAATGAAAATGGTGTAATAAGCTAATGATTCTTAAGCTAGATTCGATTTCATAGAAGATAGACATATTGCGTGTTGAATGATAGCACTCAACGCCGCGCTGTGCCTTGTTATCAGAGCTAGGAAATAAAAATATAAAATATTTCATTCTCCATTATGAAACTGAACCCACAACCTTCGCGTTTACTGTTACACGCTTGTGCTGCACCATGATGACCTCCGATTTGATGTGTATGTTACATAATATAATATTATTTATTTTATTATCAACAAAACAAGAATGTATAATAATTTACAGGTGTAAATAATTTTAATTACACTAAAACAATTGTTTCTACGTAAAATAATATAATATTAAAACAATTATTATTATAGTTACATATACAAGTCACCCATTATTATAATAAATAGGTTTTACCATAAACATAATAATAAATTGTAGGTATAAGAAACAATGGCGTCTTGGGTATCTGTTGCAGTAGCAAGCCCGGTAGCGTAAATTATTGGGAGGCGAACAATTTAACTAATTATGGTCCATACGCTACCGCTACCGTTATGGGAACGGTAACTTTGGTTCGACGTCACACTTGACGCTCCAGTGAAATTTGTAATTGCCACTCAACTCGACAAAGCTTGAAATCAAATCTCATTTTTAAATTTGAATCGTCTTAAAAGACAATAATACTTGGAGGTAGATTGTTTTTTTTAAGTAATTTAAAAAGTGAGAGAGTTAGATTGATGGAGTTACTTTTTTTAAATAATTAATTGGTTGGATTGGATTTGTCAGTATTCTCAAAGAAGTAGTTAATATACAAAAGCTCCCGCATAAAAAACTACGCAGCTTCACGTTTTTTCAGAGGGATCCTAGTGTCAAAGATCCCCGTTTCCTATTATCCGCCCAATTTTTAAGCTTATAAAAATCCATCGTGGCTCAGTGGGCCAGCGGTTGACTGTAAGTACGATATTTGTGAGTTCGATCCATAATCGGAGGAATGGTTATGTTTAAAAAAAATCATTTCGCTGCTCTGATATATGAAACGAGGCATTGCCACTCAACACGCAATGTTCGAAAATTCGGCGGAATGGAAGTATCTTAATGAGAACTGGGGTTTGACCATAGTTTGTACGTCCCTCTGCTTATCCTGCTATGTGCGAGATAAAGCGTGAACCTAAAAAATGCACGTTCAAGATTAAAGAAAAATTCTTTAACATCGTCTGTCGCTGCTGAAATTAAAATCACATATTGCTTGACATGTAGCTACTCTACATATAGATACGTTATAAATCACCAAAGTACACGACGTAGGTAGGTTATAAATAACACAAGGGCAAAGGCTTCTTTCGCTTTAACAGAATTATATTTAACGAGATAAAACGGCGAAATGATCTGGTCTGGCTGATGTCTCAATTGTGTGTAATGTCTGACGTTATATTAGTTGATAGGTTGATGTATTTAGTTAATATAACATTTCTAGTGTCAACTGTTTTATTTGACTTTTGCCTTGCCTTTGCCTACTCTGCTTAAAATGTAGTCCTAATATTAGAAACAAATGCAAATGCATAAAAATTTGTCTTAATTTAAAACAATATAGAATATAAGTTTAATTAATGAAAAAGATGTTATGAAATATTTTTGACTATTTTTCTGAAAAAGTAGATGTTATGAAAGCTTATATTAAAATTCTATTTTAAAAACCTATGCCTAAATGAAATGCCTAGTGAAAAATGAGTACCCATTTTTTTTCTTAAATGCTGAAAATAGATAGATAAAGATAAAGATTATCAAACAGCCACAAGACCAAGGATAGAGCACGACAAGTCGACATCAAGCAGGACATATTTACTGCGTCTTGACACTGCGTATTCACAGTTCGTAATTCTCAGCTATTTATTACGTCTGCGACCAGTTGTTGTTGGGTGCAAGTGATTTACTAGTGCATATGATGAATTTCTATTGAATTTTTTAAATTTTGTTGGAAATTTGTTATGATAAGACTCTAGATTTGAGTGTAATCGTGATATTAAAAAAGAATTCTGTTATTAAGGGTGATGTTTAAAAGTAACAAAAAGAAAATTAACTGGTCGTAAAAAAAAATCTAAATACCTGAAAACTTTCATTTCTACTCAAAATTTGCAAAAGAAAGCATATGTAATATGTAATAACGAGTTAAAACATAAGAATAAAACATCATAATAAAAACTAAAATGGTAATGCTCTTAAAGTAATGGAAAAGTGACATAAAATTTCACTTCTCGAAAATTCACTTGTCAAAAGTATGTAATGACTTGAGCCAGCGCACAAATGAAGGAACGCGTGACGGCTGTACCGTGACCTTGCGGATCTAGCTTTGAATCACATTATGTGGCGTATGGTTCTTACATGTCGCTTGCACTGAATGATGATGACTATACAGTCGTATTAACTATGAAAATATTATAATATTCTCATCAAAAGTCGTTTCGTAACAGAATATAAACTTTTATTTTGTTCATTTGGAGTACTTCAAGGCACCAATTTTGGTCCGCTTTTGTTGCTCATATAGAAATGTCACTATTATTACACAAAAATGCATTGTAAAACTTTAACGTCTGCATCAGATTTTTATAACCGATACATGTCTTTATTACAAAGTAAACCTCAAGTGTGTCACAGTAAACGACTAACTGTACTTAATCTCCGTTAAATACGACCAATTTGAATACTCTCAATAAATCCTATCGTTGGCAGCTTTGTACGTGCGACATTGTTACCAATTTATGTGATATTGCCACGGGCTTAAACTCAATCAACAATCGAATTGAAAATGGTGAGACGTGACTAACAAAACTATTATTTAGGATTACTATTCAGTTTATATAGACTTATTCATGTGTACGTCTGTTTATATTGTTTTTTTTCTAGTCTTCATCCATGTTGTAAGGTAGGCTGTCAAAGCCTGGTAAAATATGATTTCACTCAGCACTTATTCGACTACGATATTATAAAACAACAAATTCTGTATTTCATCTGTTCTGAAATCATAAGCGGAACAAACTCCATTGCCGAAGCAGGCATCGATCGCTGCACAGCTGATCACCATATTAGATCAATTAAAGCTACAGATATACCAAGAAAGGGCTATAAATCGAAGCCGCTACAGACTTATTGTATCAGTATTCTAACAGCGCCGGTATTAGAGATTCCACGTCCAAGCTACGAGGATAACTTAACAAACTTACAAACAGTACTTGATTTCATAGAGAATAAGCTTATATATGCTATTTTATAACACATGTATGAAGATTGAACTATTGAGGATAATTTATATGAAAGAATTCCTAAATTATCTTTATATATTTTTAATAACAGTTGAAAATGTCTATGTACATTATGTGATGATTGTTGGTACGTTTTTGATATCCTTTAGTGGTCATCATCATTTAATGATGATGATTAATTTAGCGGCGAATTTAGACATTTTTTGGTATGTGTTAGTGAAGACATGTATATATGTAATAGTTACAAAAATTCAAATTAAAGTAAAAAAATGTCTTAATCAGTTCAATGATATTTTTCAATCAGGTCAGTGTTTGAAGCACCTTTGAATCGTTACATAAACCAGCAAGAAACTCAGCAATTAATCTTTAACATATAATTAAAAATAAATATCCAACAATCATTAATAGTAGGGATTCAACAGTATTTTATTCTATTCATAATCATTATTATAGTAATTCTGATTTCTTTACCTACCCACTACCATACGTTCTTTCGTTTCCGTGAAAATAATAAATATTTTTGTTTATACGAAATGTCTTCTTTATAGTATTTATATATACATGTTTTACATTTTACTACACTAAAGTAAACTTAGGATTGTTCAATATAAACATTCAATTCTGTAAGCAAATATCAGTGACCTCTATGTAGCCAACGCCCACTGTACCGTCATCGAGTTGAACTAGAAGTACCAAACAATTAAAATTGTATATTTCCACTTTTGGTACTTAAAATAATTGTTTTGGCGCAGGGACACAAGCGTGTGACTGTAAACGCGATGGCTGTGGGTTCTTTTCCAACTCGCAGGAATGAAATATTTGATATTTTGATTTCCCCGATCTGGAAAGAAGGCAAAGCGCTTTGAGTTTTGCCATTTAACACTCAATTCCACAAGAATTGAGCAAAAAGTTGTGAAATGATGTGTCTTCATAGTAACGGAGTGCCTTAACACTAGATTCTCAGTTTCTCTTCGGCTATCCTGCTACGTGCGGGATACAGCGTGAAGCTAAAAAAACATCTTTCTAATATATATTTTTAAATTGTCTCTTCAGATAAAGCGCAGCGTTGAGTACCACAGCTTTAAACACAGTGTTTAAAAAATGGATGATAGAATATCTAAATATTAAAGTGGTATATCTAATTTCTGAAAAAAAATCATTTCTTTACATACAACCATACATCTGTTATTACAATGAACAATTAAATTCGAATCTTAATATTTTGTACAGTTAGTTGTACGGTTTCGGTACAAAGAGCTCTATGCTCAAATTAGCGGAGGCGGTGCTAACGTTGTTTACGTAAAGTTTACTTGTTCATTTTACAAAGGAATGAAAAGATTTTTATAAAATTGCGAAACCCATTTAAAATGTAAGAGTAGAATATAGAGAAGTAAATAGATCTCATTTAAATAAGTAACAATTAGAATATTATATATTTACCTAATATTGGTTGAGTAACGTTTGAATTCAAAAAAATCGAAAGTGATCGGAACTTTTGAGACATTGCGTGTCTAGTGGTGGAACTCGACGGCACACTTTGCTTTGTTATCAGAGAGAGGAATTAAAAAATAATTCATTCCCACGAACAAGAATAGAACCTACAACCGTCATATTTATAAATACACATACCACGATGATTCTTAATATAATAAATGAAATATTTAAACTACGTATCAGTTTCAGTTCAATCATTTCCAATCTACATACCGTACAGTCATCTTTATATGATAATTTCAATAAACTCAAAGAGCACTCAGCTTTTATGAATAAGTACAAAGTTCATACATGCCTCAGATAGGATAGTACCCATATTAATTTTAGCCGGTAGCGGGTATCCAGTGAAGTTACAGTGCATTGCCCTTGAAATTTTATTTTGACGGCTAAATCTGTTCGCCATACGCCCGCCTTTACAATATACCTTCGAAATATAAGGTACATCTGCTGTTTAGGGTTGCCAGTTTTCGTAAGTGGAGAAATGCCAATTTTATAGATTTAATAAAGCGATGTAGTCAAAATAATATGGATATGAATCATATATGAATGATTCCAAGTATTTGAAATGAAATTATCATAAATTCGGAATTGCCTTCTGAGCTGGTAGTTTCCTGAGGGACTGATACTATTAACAATTCGATGTGATTCGGTGCTTCAAAAGTGCTTACAATGAATGCCTAATTGAATAACGAATATTTTGATTTATTTTATTTGGTTACATGTATGACTGTTTCCTGAAATATTGTATAATGGCTAGCCCTAAAGTTAAAAAAGGCGTATATTTTTAAAATGCTGATATAGATAATATCAGCATTTCGAAATTTAAATGACGTTTTGGTACAATGAAATTGCGCGTAATATAATATACCTTAAATTATATTTTCTTTTACCAAACTTGTAAAAACCTACAGTTTAGATTATTAAAAGTAAATCAATAATTTATTAATTTTAACCAGATTATTTGCGTACATTTTGGTATTCAAAAATAGATTTTACAAGATTTTGCTGTACTCCCTGGTCACAGAATTTACTCGATGTATACAGTTCAAGTAAACATCTTTATTTCTTTGTATAATTAGAATATGTTAAATTCGTGAAAACAAAAAGTCTGATTGCATAAAATATTTCCTTGGCTGCAAGTTAAAATTTGCACAATTATATTTATAAAAAAAAACAGCTTCACACTGTATCCCGCACACAGCAGGGTAGGCAGAGGGAACCTAATGTTA
>DWAP01002267.1:0-13832 GCA_018230625.1 Heliconius eleuchia | reverse complement strand
GCCACGCCGGCCGCTACGAGTGCCGCGCGCGCAACCGCCACGGCGCCGCCAGCGCCGCCGCGCGCCTCGACGTGCTGTTCGCGCCCGAGTGCGGCATCAAGCAGGCCGAGCGCGCCGGGGACCAGCTGCTGGTCTGCACGGCGCACGCCAACCCTGCCGAGGTACCTCGTTACTCTTGGAAACGTCATTGTAGGATCCGATTCTAATTCAAGTCTAGTTTTTTTTATTTCAAAATTGAAATTATTTAACATTATGTTTATTTAATAACAGGTGTCGTTCTCGTGGAAACTGAAAAACGACAACGACAGTCTAACGGACGAAAAGATTTGGCAGAACGGCGCACAGAGCTACCTCCGGCTGAACTCCGCTGTGGACGTCTATAGGACCTACCTGTGCTTTGCGAATAACAGTGTGGGGATGTCGAGACCTTGCGAGAGGGACGTTATGGGTAAAAATATTTTTAAATTTTATTTCATTCTTAGTAAATAAATCTTTTTTATGAAATACACCCGCTACGTGTTGAAATAAAAATTTCAACGTAGCTTAATTATTACATATGGCCAAATAGTCAGAGCGTCTGAACAGCTTCGAAAAAGCGAGAGTTGAAATCCCACTACGTTCTCTAATTTATATACGTTTCCTAAAACAGTAAGAAAAGCGTTTTTTTTATTATATATTAACTCTTTCATGAAAAAAGTAACAAAATCTGTCTCAAGACGCTAGTAATTTTAATAGGAATGTATCACCAGAATTCATCTAAGAGAGAGAGATTTTTCAATAAATTAGAGCTATAAATAATTTTAAAAAATGCGTGGATTATTTTATGTAGGTATATATATAAAAAAAATTCAATATTACTAAAACTAATTTTCTTTATGACATGCAGCCAATTTGGAAAGCTACAGTAAGTATAATAAATAACAATTATTGGTTGGAATTGAAACGGAACTTAATATATTTTTAAAAATAATGTTTTATACTTTAAACACATTAAAATAATTTGTTTGTACGAAGAAAAACACGGCGTTGAGGTCCAGGTTAACACTAGGTTCCTAGATTCCCTCTGCCTACTCTGCTAAAAATTGAAAACAAATACCAATGTTCTAATATTTATGAGAATGTCCGTAACAGAGACCGTCGTGGCGCAGTGGCACAGCGTTTTACTTGTGGGATGTACTTCTATATGCCAATGATTGTTCCAAGGCACCAAGGCGTGGTGGCGCGACCAGCACAAGCTGCTGCTGATAGCGGGCGTGGCGCTCGCGGCGCTGCTGCTCGCCGCGGCGCTGTGCCTCGGCGTCGCGTGCGTCTGCCGGCGCATGAGGGCCGCGGCCAAATGTGGGTAGTTCAAGTGACGTGAATTTCACATCTATAATATTATTAAGAAATATGTTATAAAATTATATTATATGTTATGTTATATATAAATCACATCACATAAACTAACGGTGCTCTAAAATATGAATATATTTTTTTGCTCGAACATGTCACATCTTCTACAAATCACTATGTGTTTTAATGTAATTGTGTTATTTTATTACTATTGTTATTGTTTGTTGCTTTTTTGTTGTTGTTGATATTTTATCAATACTTACTTATCAATGAATGCTGATTTAAATTGTGATGCTTGAAATATATCAATTTAGTATATTGTATAACATATTCAGAATTTTTTAAAAAATACCTAAGCATTATATTATCATACAACATTTTGAAAAGAATATTTAAATCAACTTATATTGTTCATAAGAAAATGTTAGTTGGCTGCTGATTAATAAAATTCGAGTTTTTTTTATTTCTATTGAATATTTTTATAATATCTACGCACGACTAACATTGTCTTATTTCAACATGTTCATTTACATTTAACATAATTCACTAATATTGTTGTTTTTTTGTTTGTTTGCTGCGATAACAAAATAACATATAGATAACAATCCGGTTGAGCTCGAAGAGAGGGAAAAGTAAGTATATTTAACTTAATAAATCTTAAATTTAGAGAATGAATTTTTGCTATTAGATTTAAAATAAAAAAATATATATATAATCAACGTAAAACAACATTCTGTTGTTGATTATATGAACTATTTTATTGACATTTATTTATAAAATGAAATTAAATGCACACGACTCCAACTATATGAATATATTTATATTGAACATAATCTATTATTATATTGTATATGTATATATTAATAATATAGTTATTCGTTAGTTTACAATATTATGAAAATATAATATTTCAGCGTCGCCATTGGTCCGAGCAGACTCGTGGTACACTTTATCGATGCCGCGGGGCGCGTGATATATAAATGCAGGTCATTTTTGACCATACGATTTAATTTTTTTTGATTGTTTCAAGTTTCAAAAAGCTTGTTTTTAATTATTTAATGGTTAAATTAGCTTGGCTCGAATACATGATTTGATCCATACATCGGATGAGTATTTATAATAAAAGTTGTATCAAAACTTTTTCTAACATTTCATTCGCTTTGAAATAAAATAAAATTAAAACAATATTTAAAATAGTATACTAAATATTAAAGTTAGGAAATAATGGATATATATATGGAAATAATAATTAACACACAATCCACAGGACAAAAATATCAGCAAATACTGTGGAGCAAATAGCGAATTATAATATAACGAACATAATATAAATTCAAAATATTTTTTTGTAACATTCAGAATTTATATTATGTATAGAACTTTGCAATCATTTAAAAAGTTGAAACAATAATGAATGAGATCAATATTAATAAGTAAAAGGCCTTTTCTACCTCCCGTATATGCACATTTCCGTCACTGGCACTGAATCAAATCATAAATAACCATCTTGACAAGCCAGTCCAACTTCTCTATTGATTTTTTTATTTAATAATTTGACTCTCTGCGAATTCAAACGCATATTTACCAACCACTTTATGTGCCATGACTCGCTAAATACAGTAAAAGTTGTAATAAAAAAAAAAGATGTGGTTGCCAAGACTTAATTTGCGGAGTTTTATTTTTTACTGGGACCAATCTCCCTCATTTGTCTTTCTTTTGTACAAACAATGAAATGAAAAAAGGATCATTAATCTTTAATATGAAATAACACATTAAAAACGTGATCCACTTCGCCCCCGATAGTACGATCTGAATAACCCCGTATTGATGATTTTTTAAATGAATATTTTGTGCTTTTACCTATTACAAGATATATAACTAAATCATAAGATATATAACTGAAAGTTTTAACAAATCCTTAGATCTTAGATAGAGATCCACAGATGAGTATCCACTGATGTAAACAACGAATCAAAAAACTACCGTTGAGTAGTTAGGGTGGGAGATAGTTGAGTTATTTGTCTCACATTATTTAGAATGTCAACGAATTCCTTATTATTGATACGATTTTCCTCGGGCTACTATACATAGTGTAACAATTATTACCATTAAGTATAGTAATAAAAAATTTTAAAAAATATTATTTTGTTAAAGAAATTAAAAAAGCAGCCTACAAAATATTTCTTCAGATAGTCAAAAAAATTTGAATCGTATGCGTGTTTGAGTTTTGAGCTGTATACAACGCTTGGACCAACGGCCTTTATAGAACAAATAGGGCTTACTAACCTCCCCTATACCCACCCTCTTTATTATTTGCATGGTCTATCATAACTTTACATGAGAACACTATCACTTTATCTTCTAACTCACCAAAAAAATAATATTATATTTATTTACAATATTAATAAAAGCAAGACCACACAAGCATTCCAAAGGATCTCTTGCAAGCATATTAATTATAATATTATAAACAGAATTTTTTCTCATATTTCTCAAAAAACTAAAATATTCTTATTTCACTCGTACATTGATTGATACATTTAGAAATATTTTCTATACGTAAAATGTTTATCCTTAGGTTCCTAACCGCACTAACACCAGATGTATTGAGACTGACCACAATTAATACTTCAGGTATACATTACTAACAAAATATTAATTATTCATAGATAAAGAATGCTTTCTTTATTTATTTTTGCATTGATTTTGGAAATTTTTCACATTTGTATTTTTTTTGTGTGTGGTTTTAATTTTTTCTAAGCATTTTTCGTAGAATTTTAAAAGCAAATGCATCTATTGCATGGAGTTTGGAAAGCATTCTTCTAATGTTATTATTGTTTATTTTCTTTTTAGCTATGTATTTATTATATTTATATGTACATAATCATCATTATTATCATTTTTATTTAAAGTTTTATTCTTTGTGTGTCTGAGTTATTTTATTTTTGTTTATATTTTATTAACAAATTACTAATAGGTTATCACATTATTAAATAACATATATTTTGAAATACAATTTAAATTCGAAATGCAGACAAAGTTTATTTATTAAAATAACAAATCATCACATTCCTAACAAATATCTTTTTCATGTTTCTTACAACAGTCCGGATGGTAGCTGTTTAAACGAAGTGTCTATAGCTCATTCTATAATATCGCAAGCTTTACCCGCTTTATCGCCACGTTTAAATTTAACATTTAGTCCAAAGTCATCAGACAGAACTAGATTAGTTGATTTACAAAATACACCTAACTTAGAAATGACCATAAAAGGAACATCCAATACAGAAATTATAAATGAATCTGATAAGCCAAAAACTCCGAAATCTGATAAGAACGATTCAGATAAAGTACAAACAGTTGTGACACCGAACAAATGGCCTCTTAAACCTGGAGTGCTAGTACACGTTAATTCCAATCACACTCTCAGTCCAAAAAATCAGGCTAAGCTACAGCAAAATAGAGTCCAGAATGACACAGAAAATAGTAACTTGGGTCTACTAGAAAGATCTAAAAATACAGACGAGAACAGGACACCACTCAAAATTGAATATTCCAAAAAAACAGGAAAACCCAGAAAACATACACAAGTTGTATCGGGAATTCTCAAAAATCTAAGACGTAAAAGTGATTCATCAGATGATGATAGTGGAAAATATAAAAAAATAAACAAATCAAATAAACGAGCTGTATCATTAGTTCTAAATAAAAATTATGGACCAAAAAGACGTATTCGTTCGTTTTTTCAAAGCGAATCACCGAATGTGATTGTAACGGAAGGAGGTAGATCAATTTTGGACTATATCATGTTATAAGCGTGTGAGATTATATTTAAATGGGCAACAAAATATTACATTTAAAGTATTTGTCTTTATTTTTATCATGATTTTTTTTCTACTTATTTTTTTTTCCTTTTTAAAAATATCATCTCATACATATTTACATCACACTTCACTATCACTATACATTTTATGCACGTTCTTACTCACAAATTTTGATTGTAATGTTTTTACAATTTAGCTTTTTCAGATAAGGTTCTATAATATATAAATAAGTACAATAAAGAAAATTTTATGGGAAACTTAAAACATACAAATTGAAAAGATAAAAAGAAAAAATGAAATAAAATCTACATTTTTAAACTATGCTCTTCAAAAAATATAAAGATATTTCAAATACTACTAAATCGATTAGGATAAACTTGAAGGTTACTCATATCAAAAATCTTTTTAATTTTATAAAAAAAACCATCTCGATATGGTTGTGAACTTTTGAGAAAGTTGTGGGCAGACAAAAATACACACTAATAATAAACATACATATCGAACTGATAATTTCCTTTTGTGATATCAATTAAAAAACATAAAATTTTCTTAATGTAAAATTGTTTACTGCATGTTATTATTACAATTAGTTTTTATATTATTATTTGCAATTTTAATGTAATAAATAGCATGATTTTAGTTGTATCGTTTAAAAGGCCTGATAGAAATTGCACAGTCAATACTAGTAACACCACGAAAGACTCGAAGAACACAAGGAAAAGAAAGAAACCCGGTGAAAGTAAGTCAGCACGTGTGTGTTGTACGCATTGTTAATCATTTAAAATAGTATACTTTAATTTATTATTTGCAAATTGTATATTTTTACATTTCAAAGTAAATATCCAAAATATTTCTGAACAATTTAATGACAAAGTAATCAATATTATGGTTCAAAGTATAACTTTATACATTTTAAATGATAAAAATATAGACGCTTCCTAAATATTCTGGTCAATAATAATGTTACGTTTTATGATCAGTACGCAATTTGTCTAAAAAATAATAAAGGGCTAAGAAAAATGTGTCTATAAATAAAATATTATAAAATAATTCAAAATACTCTTTAAAAATGTATGTTAATAATTTCAGGTCCACCTACGAATGGCGTAGATAATGCGGCGAACGGCAACCTCGCGGACAACGGCCTCTACGAGAACTTGCCGTTCCACGGCCTACAACAGCCCCCTAACAAGGTTAGTGTCGAAGTTTCTATATAATACCATATTATACTTGTACTAATAATAATATGTAAAACATTTCCTTTTACTTTTCACTCGAATGTGTAATATAAATCAAAATCATATTTTTTTATATTTTCATATTTTCATTTACTTTATAACTACAGTTTCCATTTATGTTGTATTTTTTTATGTTTGGCTTTACTATTAATTTGCATTTATTTTTCTTTTCATGTTTTATTTTGGCATGAATAACACAGCCTGTACAAGCGATTCAACCTAGGATTGTAGAAACTAACCAAAAAACTGTTAAAGGCATTGAGGCTTTGCAAAAACAATTGACAACCAATCCATCGTTTACACCTCGAGTTGTTTGCCCGCCTTTCATGCAAAATACTTTACAATATCCTTTAAAAAAATCTGGTACAAATTATCAACCTTATGGTGTACCAGTTTTACCTCCGATACAACAAATGTACCCTTTGCAACAAACAGTATTACTCAACCCCTATCTGCCTCAAACGCCACCGTTGAAACAATTTCCAACTATAGAAGAAGAAATTATTGATACAAAAAAATTCAGCTCTTTGAATACTAGAAATGTGAAAACGAAGCCAAAGTTTCAATCTATGAGAATTGTTAGAAAGAGAAATATTGAAAGATTCTATCCCAATACGGAATATGGCGAGAATTTCAACGAAATTAACAATAATAGCAAAAATACAACAGATTCTGATGAAGTTTTAGATTCCGAGGACAATATATATGAAAATTTTCCTACGCTACTAAAAATTAAGTCAAATGTGAGTGGAGTTGAACATTTTGAAAATTTAACAGATTCAATACAAGTTTGCGAAGAAAGTATGGAAGATATGAATACTTCAAAAGCGTCCTTAAATAGACCAGTTCCTGCTCCGAGAACTAAAATGACACCATTAAATTCACCATCGAAATCTGATCATGTTTACGTGAACTTGTCAATGCCGTTGATAAGTTCACGCTGTAGTGCTTCGGTAGACGTAGTGGATGCACCAATGAGGTCATCGAAGTCCGCAGAAAACATATCAAAACAGAAAACCCATAAAAATGAAACCAAAAATGTACAAGCTGTACCAAAACGAACTACGAGCCTAAAAAATGTAACTGATATAAATATTGATGATAATGATGATGAAAAAGATAATGGTATAAATGAAGAGAAAAGCACTAAACCAAACATAATTGGCATAACTCCGAAGAGAAGTTCCATTACATTACCATCCACGTCTCTAGTACGATCCGTGGTCAGCCAACTGAACGAGCAAGGTATAAACAAAGTTTCTTTACCAAGAAAACAAATTATTTTACCAAATAAAACTTTACAAATACCGAAATTAACAGAAAAACCGATACCAAAAAGAAATTTAGTTCAACGTAGCAATTCTGTACAGATTAGTTTACCTAAAAACGGTGAAATCGCTCAGGTATAAACGCTTTGTATGTTTTCATTTTGTTCATCTCGTTATATACTGTATGTCGTATCGTTAACAAACTAACACACTAACATTTCATTTTCAGAATACTAACGTACAGCAGCAATATCTCCAAAGAAACTTCACCAATATGTCCAAAGGAAAAAATAAGAAAAATTTTCAAATTCCACTGCAAAAACATCACAGTTTTTGTTATTTCCAACCAATACGAGTAGATAAAAGAATTCCCATGAACCAAGAAACTTACAATAACACGATTGGCCCCACATACCAGCCCGAAACTCAATATTACACTAAAACTTTAAACCGAAGTAGAGAAAAAACTCAAAAATTAAATAGATTAAAGAAATCTGAAAGTCTTCGCGAGAAACTTTCTTGCGTTGGCATTTACGATAACTATGAGAAGCCAAACTATCCCGAACCGGACTACAGTAGCGATAGGAAAAACTATTTACAATTCTTAAAAGGCAACTACATATCAAACTCAACTAGAAATTTAAGCCCCGAATACACTTATAATGCAAATTTTAACACTTTATGCAAAGAAGATAGGCCTAGAAATAAAAAATTAGTATATGCAGATCTAGCGTTAGGTAATCATAATTTAAAATTTAAGAACACAGTCAATTCCAACAAGCATTTATATACAGTAGGTAATGTAGAAAATAAGGAAAGTCATGTGTCCAATAGGAAAAGCCAACAGAGGAGCGATTACGCGACTCTGAAGTTCAACGAGATAGACGTATAGAGGTGAGTTTCTGACATTTATACTTTGTGCACCCAACACCCACATTTCGTAGCGGCGAGTTTTTTACACCACGCTAACTATACAACATCCCCAAGATCAATTCCTGCTGCTTACAAAATTTTTTGTGACATTTAATACAATACAATTTCAATAGAATATATAATATTTTTTATCTTTTTGGCAAAACTATTTCTCGTTGTGTTATTATTATTTTAAAAATTATTAAAATCGAACAGAATTTTGTCTAAATTTTGATAAAAAAAATTTTTTTATACAAAACCACCAAATTCTAACAATATTTCAAATCCTTGTTTAGTGACTTTGATGTATTGTACAAAAATTTGCATTCGTGCATGTAATCAGTGTTGTGACGTTTGTCTTTCTGTCCATAGGCCCGCTTTGCCAAGAGCGACACGTACATTTTCTAAATAAAAAGGTAACTTAATATCGTTATTTAACTGTCCCATTGCTTCGCAAAAGTTTATTTTATTAATATATATTATTACTAACATATAGCTTGGCCATTTTTTGTTACTAATTTTGTTATTTTCTTTTAGCATTTGTTGTATTTCAAGAGATACATGTTGCCATTCTCTACTATCTTGATATTTTATATATGGAGGTATAATCCATAAAATTCAGCCATTCACAGCAAAAATATAGTATAACATTCAAAAATGAGCCCAGTCTTGGCGCAGGAGCACAAAAGTGCGACTGTAGAAGGAAATGAAATATTTAATGTTTTCATTTCTCCACCCTGGTAACAAGGCAATTCCCAGTTTCCTCTGTCCACAATGGCCCTGGGATTTATTATAAAGCTTAAAATGTAAAAAACTGCACCCAATCATCATACCCTACATTATTATTTTATCGTACATTTGTATTGTCCAATATTGCAGCCATTCAGACCCGAAGATCAGTTCATATACGCCGACGCGGACATGAAAGATTACGGCCCCATCAACTACAAGGCGGCGTCCATTTATGCGCAAATGAAAAAAGTCAAAAATCAACAAAAATTACAGGAAATATACGAGAAGGAGCACCCCGATGATGATATGTTGTGAAAATTATCAGATTGATGTGTTTTCATTTAAATTGTTGTTTCAAATTTAACATATTAATGGGCGTGATTCTTTCTGTGTTATAAATATATAATTTATTTGCAAAACTGTGTTTAAAATATCATATTCTTTTTTTATTTAGGTAATAAATAATTTTAAACTTAAAAAATATATTGTCACAATTGTCTTTTTTGCAAAAACATGACGGCTTTTTATAGAATTTATGCTAGAATAATTTTAACAATACCAAATTCATTATTTTAAGTTACTTTCTTAAGAACTATCATTAGTTATTAACGTTTAACGTTTGTAACATCTTTTTTATTTTGAATTCTTAATAGAAATTATTGCAAAAAAAATCGAGACTGTAAACGAAATATGGATTACAAATAATATGACCCCAACTGTATTTCATCACTTAGTGTTTGTAAATAAAAGTAGTTTTCTTATAAAAGGACATAAATTTAATATTTTAAACTAAGACTTAGTTCCGGCTCCCTATTAAATATTTTACTTTAAAACAAAAGCATTTGCAATTGAAAAATAAGAAAAAACTTCTATTTCATGGGAAAAAATGATATTTTTGATACTTTTCCGTTTACAATGTTGATTTTAGTCTGATTTTTTTAAATAACTTAAACACTGCATTTATATTGCATTACGATCATATTATTCAATTGCAAAGCGTTGAAAGCTTAAAGTAGACAATCTGCTAGTTTTTTGTCCGTCCAAACGGGAAACTCTGACCTATTTCATTTTAGCTAAACCCATATCTGTAAAAAATAGTGTATATCTTAAATGTATAGTCAACAATAATATAAATGATACTTAAGTAGCCAAAAGTAGCGCGATAGTCGCGCGGTATGTAGATGTGTTCACGAGGTATGTTTATACACTAAACGGCCCGTAGAGTAATTGGCTTTTTGAGTTATTTCCTTTTTTAAATTTCTTTTTTTTTTCTAAATTCTTTAAATTTTAAAACAAAAAATATGTATAATTTAACTTCCTACAAAAAATATTTTTACTTTGAAGAATAATTTAAAAAATAATTGTGACATTTAATATTAACTTTCTTCTATACTAATGTAAATATAATTTCAGAATGGAAAATATTACACTTAAATTGGATTGTAGTTGTTGTATTTTAACAAAAAATTAAGAGGAGAGTAATCGTTGAATCCGTTTTAGATTTTTTAACAGCGGTTTTATAAAACCAAAGCACTTTAGTGCATACGTTGACAGCGGATTGGGTACAACATGGATTTACACCTTTAGGATACATTTTAAAGTAGTCACTCAGTATGTCCCTTTAGCAGTTATCCTGATTTTCCATGATTCAACTAATAATATTATAAAAGAGTATGTTTAAGTCAGTGTTCTATTCAATCCGAAGCGATAGTTGAAAGAAACGTAAGGTAACATATTTTGTACATAATTGTAACTTGTTAAAATATTGTCAGATAGTAAGTAATAAATAAATAATTTATGGGTTTTGTCATATTGTTTTATTTTATGTTAAATTTTGATTTTTATCATATTAAAAAGGAATACATTTTTGACATTTCAATCATTTTAGAAATATTAAAGCGCAGGTAGGCAATATATCACAGCACCATCTGTAGATTGCAAATCCTTTTCAATGCAATCCTAAAAGAGTCAAAAGTGGCAAACGAACTCCTAAAATACTGGACAAACCGGTCTTAGTGCAGAATATAAAGTCACGGATTTCTGTAAGACTAACGCTACTGACATTTTTGGTAACTCGAAAATGCTTATAATGGCCTAAAGTATTCATTAAGCATACTTACTACACCAGTTAAATAAAAAAAAAACAGACAATATTTTTATAATTTAATTTTACAAATATCGATACAGAATATAAACTAAAAAAATATCACAGCCATGCTTTATAGAGTTTATATTTAAATAATATTAAAATCCGTTTCCTTATTCGAAGGCTTTTTATTATTACCCACGGAATTCTCGGCGGGCGGGTAGTTTACTATAAAGGTTGCACATATTTAAATATTACTCGAGTACATACGTGATAAAGAGGCCTAACACAATCATTTAATTAATAATTTAATGGATATAAGGTCCTTTTTTCTTGTAAAATGGTGACAAAAATCTATATTATATATGTCTATATAATATATTTTGTATATATGTGCATCTTATACAATTTTTTATTATTTATAAATATAGTGTAAAATAATATTTAAAAGATACAATCTTGGAGCGGTATTTCATTTGAATATTTTTTTATTTCAATTTTACAATATACCTCTATACTAAACGCTTTGCTTTTTTGTTATTTTAGAATTAGGCAACTTTACCTCTGAAACTGTTAGTAACAAATCTAACATTAATAATGTACCTAATATACTTATTCTACACAGCACACACACACGCATAACATATAGTATACGAGTATTTTTTTCGGTTAATTTTGAACTAATTAATACATAATTTTAACTGTTATAAAATAAATGAAGATGGAATCAATGTCACGAAGACATAATATATTTAGTATAATTGGTATCTTTTTTTTCTGAATTAAAAGTCAAAATGTAATAAGATTGGATTTTTGGAGAATTGGATTGTTATGGTATTTTATTGTGTTGAAATTATTTTTTTCTTAATAATTAAAAAATATATATTATTATAGTTATTTTTTTTATTCTGTTTTTTATTGTGACGTTATCTCTTTTACGATGTTACTTTTTATAAAAGAAATAGATTTTCATTTGCTATAATTGAACTAAATATTTCAAACACACAAACTAACTTTTCACATTTAAAATTTTAAAATCATTTTTGTAAGTTGACTTTTATATAGAAAAAAATCACGTTATATTCGATTAGTTTCTCAAAAAAAATCAATCTATCAAATATTATTATATATCAATACGATATAAAAAGCATATGATACAAAAATTAAAGAAAATTTTCAAATTAAATAGAAATCGTATTTGTCCCTTCCAAAGTACACGTAATCTGAGCACCATTTCCTGGCCTGTAGGTCGGTGGAGCAGCAGGCGGGGTACGCGAGACGAGACTTCGTTAGTTTAGCGCATCTTTGACACAGGTCCAACAGCTCGTCCTGTGAAAGCAAAAATAATATTTAGAACAGCCTTTTTATCCACTAAAATGTTGTATAGTTGAAAGCGCTAATCTCAGGAACTAATGGTACGAATTAAAAAATACTTTTTGTGTCGGATATTTATTGTGGAACGATTAATGTGATTACGATGATGATGATGCGATACGATATACATATATTTATTATTTTTTTCCTTTCCCCCACTTTCTGGCGAATTCTGAAGGCATTGCGTGTTGAGTGGAAAAACTTAACCTCGCGCTTTGCCAGAGCACGGAAATGCAATTATTAAATATTTAATTTCCTCGGCATCGAACGCACAACCGTACTTATAGTATTAGTATAGGTAGGTATATATGTACATACATCTGTGTGACACTCTGCCGACTCAGTGAAAACACCGCTCCCTGGTGAAAGCCACGGCGGTTTGGCGTTCGATTCCTGTATGCAAGCCAATATGCATACCATGATGAATAAGAATATACTCGATTTCTGTAACAAAAAAGAAAACAGAATTTTAGTATAATTTAATATATGAATAAGTCCTTAAAATACCGGCTTTGAATTCCGAGACTCAGTACGCAATGCCTAAAGAATTCGGCGGAAAGTGGAAAACAGAGTGTCTACGACACTAGGTTCCATCTGTCCTAGGTTCCATCCCTGCTATATGCGGAACACAGCGTGAAGCGTAATGATTCCCACTTTTCGATTAATGATTTATATAACCTTATGCAGGTTAGGCAGAGCGAGCCTAAAGAAAACGGTGAACGGAGTATCGTATAAAAATGTTAGTTTAATGCTCTGAGATTTAAGACCTAAGCTTATTATAATTTTTCCAATATAAAACTATAACTAAATGTAGATATATGGTATAGAACAATAGTAAACAAAATAACTTCTTTGATTTTCACGATTATTACACATTTTAAATGAAACTGTTTTAACCGGAATAATCGCGTATATTTAAGGTTATACATTTTGGAAACCCGACGTTTCAAACACTTTGCAGTAGTCCGTGGTCACACGTGGTGGTAGACTGAGGTGTCAGTTGACATAATGATTATATCAAACTACCGCCAACGATTTCTTAATTGCCTCGCGTACTGCCCTGGAT
>DWAP01002266.1:0-13833 GCA_018230625.1 Heliconius eleuchia | reverse complement strand
AATTAAGTATTTATCTTTCCTAAGTGTGGATTAACACTTTAAAAATGTTTAAAATTATTAAATTCATTTTATGTGCTATTATCGTATAAAGTATGGAATAATGTCATAAAATCTTAATTACTTTCTTAATGCTAATGCTATTATTTTGTAACTATACATATCTTGACACATTTTCAATTTACTTTCAATCAAAGCATTTTACAAAATTATTTGACGAACAAGTGTATTTCTTTATAATTAGTTACCAAATACGTTCTTACGTTTACGCTTACGTCAGCAGTAGATGGTAGTGCAGGTTTGATTTTACTATTTTACTTTTGAGTATTTGTTCTCGAGTGCATATTGCACAAATGTTTAAAAAACATAATTACAAGGCGGCCACGATTTGTCGACCGTATTATAATACATACTAATAATAATAATAATGTAAAATATCGTTTTCGTAGGGCTCGAGTCGTGCACAATCCCACCGCATGCGTTGATGGGCGCAGCCGCAGGCGGCGGGCGGGCGGCGCGGGCGCTCCGCCTGCTGCTGCTCCTCGTGCTGGCGCTGGCCGCTGTGGAGTACCTGTTCGGGTCGATCCTGGAGGCGTCGCCTCTCAGGACTTACTTGTATACCCCGCTGCATAACGCTACTATACCTACTTTTAGGTAAAATATATTAAATTTAAAATAACGTTTTTTCAGATTAACTATTCTTATTTTCTAATGATTCAATATTTTACAAATATTTTCATTATTTTAGATCCAGCGAAAAGGTACCACAAGCATGGCCTAAAAGAATTTCGGCCTCGTCTACTATGGTCGAGAGTCTTTTGAAAAATTCTACTCATAAGGTCACTTTTAACAATACAAACAGAAATAACTCTAGCAAAGAAGCGCCAAATATGACTCGACAAAACATAACTGATGATTCGAGTACACCACTTTTGATTACAAAAATTATGGATGGAATCAAGAACTTTGTAACTACTGAAGACGCGGGTGTTAAACCCTCAGAACCAACGATACAATTTTGTGAGGAAATGCCACCAGATCTAGGTAGTTATTGCTGAACTATTTTAAATTTCAAGCCAGTTCTTACCTATAAACCTAAACGCGATGAAATTATTTAAAAATGGTTTTTTTTCTTCTTATTTTATATGAAAAATATTGTACTTCATTGTATTATGTAATAAAAAAACATTGTTTAGGTCCATTGTCAGTCAACAAAACCGAAGTGGAATTAGATTGGGTAGAGAAAAAGTATCCTGAAGTACAACGTGGTGGTTTCTATTCACCCCCTAACTGTGCCGCTCGTCACAAAGTTGCCATAATAGTTCCTTACAGGTAAGTTTACAATTTGAAATGGTTAAATTAGTTTGTTTTTATATTACTTTGTATGCTGTGAAGCAAGCGGAGCCAAAATAAAAGTGACATTCAGTTTCGAATCCACAAACGTCACGTGTAGTTTCAGCCACACTGTGCCACTGAGCAACAACCGTCTGTTTATATAATAATAAGAATAAATATAATAATATTATGAAACACTTTTTTTAGAATAATGTTGTATTATCATCATCATTTGATTATTATCATTATTAATCTCGTTTAACATAAAGTTGTTTTTCTTTTACGAGCAAAATTTGAATACAAAGTAGATTTACGTCAATCAAATGTGTAAAACAAACGAAGATAATTTGGTTTGTTACGCCAATTTGTAGCTAATTTGGTCGCGCCCCCAAATTCTTAAATGAGAATTTTGCTTAAACTCAGACCGGGATTTTCCTTATCTCACGTAATAACATAAAAAACATAAATAGGTTCTTTACCCAAATCTCTTCATATAATTCTGACATGCCATGTTTAAGTGAAAAACGAGAAAGTGAAAACATACCATGTTTATACGGCAGCTGTGGTGCAGCGGTGAAACGTTTGACTGTAAGCGCGACGGTTATGAGTTCGATTGCCACTCGGAGGCATTAACCTATTTAATTTACACGCTCTTGTAATACGACAAAGCGCATTGTTGTGTTACGCCACTCAGCGTACAATATATTATAATTTGAACTGTGGGTGGGAAACGGAGTGTTTTCACACTAAATTTCTTCTGCCTATCCTGCTATATAAAAACAAAATTTATGTTATCGGTCAACTAACTAATCTTCATAGAGGCATCGTCAGCATTTATTTTACCTTAGGAACTTATCTCGTTTTCCTCCACTTTTTCCCTTATTCCCGCTGGGTCAGATTTATGATGGGTTAAATTTAACATGCGTATAAAGTATAAGCGTTACGGTTTAAGGTAAATCTACTAATATCGGTGTCAGATTTTATTAATATATTATAGCACCGACCCCATTCTGGAATTGAGATTTTAGTGTTTCATTTGAGTTATTTCACGTAAATACCACAATTTAAGTTTAAAGCTACATACATTGTTTTTCGTTTCGAAACTATTTTCTGTGATCTTTTGGTAAGATCGAATAAGAATTTATCGAATAATAAATTCAAATTTGGATATATTATAGAATTGAAATTATATAAAAGCAAATTACGTTCAAATCATTACAGGTGGTTTCGTCGTGTAAGAGTCAAAATTTTTGTACACAAAAATTTACAAATGTAATTTTTTTGGTTTGTTAACCTAAAAAAACAAATTTGTAATATCGTGTTTTATTATAAAAATTAAAATATTATTAGTATATAATATATTTTTCTACGTAACGATATACGTTATTGTAAAAATACCTTTATAAGATATTCTAAAATTTCTAAATTGTAAAAGATTTCTGTTTTCAAGTCTTTTTAATTCCTTTATTTTATTCCGCACATAGCAGAGTAGGCAGGGGAAATATAGTGTTAAGACTCTATTCCCCATTTTCCGAAGAAAATGGAAATATTAAACATTTAATTTCGTCGAGTCGGAATCAAACCCACAATCAGTCACGTGTACAGTCACATTCTGCGCCACGACGGTCTCAATAAGAAGATTGTTAATTCGTTTTCATCTATGACTATTTAATTTCACGTTTCCCCCTTTTGTTTCTGCTTCGTTTATCATTCCAGTATAGATTTTTTATATAACGCAATCGGATAGTCGTCCAGATTGTCATTACTTGCCAAGTATCCATTTTCTTGTCTTAATTGGATTTTCTTTATTTTGTTCCTTTTAACTTATTTATTAAGAAACAGGTACCCTCGAGGCGCATGTGGAATAAAGTCCACCAATATTGATATTTTTAATTGGCATACCTATGGGTTTTTTGCTACCAATTTCTATCGATTCAAAATTTTAATTTCTTTTTTCTTATATTTCCTTAAGCTGTCTATACTGTCTAAAATTTCTTTTTTGTATTGCGTTTTCATTTTAAGAGTAAACGAAATTAAATTTTAAATAAAAATTAAATTTAAAATAAAAATGAGAAAAAATATATATGTTTGTGACTAACGCGACTGGTTGTGGGATCGATTCCCACTCGAGGAAATTAAATATTTAACTAAATTTATATTTTCCTTTCTTCCCTCTGGTGTCGAGGCAAATTGCTGCGTTGAGTTCCGCCAAAGAGGGGAACCGAGTATCTTAACAGATTAGATTCCCTCTGCCTACCTTACTGTGTGCGGCACAGCGTACAGCGTGAAGCAGATTTATAAAAAAAATAGTTATACAGAAAATGTTGATCTTTTTATCGACTTTGTGGTATGGTGGGTACCCAACCCCGCACGTTACGTACACATATAACTATTTTATAAACTATGACCATCGCGTTTACTATAACGTACGTAAATACTACTTCACGATAACATATTTCTAGTTACGATATTCTGTTAAACTCTTTGCTAAATATTTTTTTTCTTTGTTTAATCTAACCCCTGAATGCCTCCATTTATAATTTCTGAATTCAACAATCATATATTAACGTTCAGATTTTCACAATTTTCCAAACCTTAATTGGACGCCATATTTATTTTACTGTAGTTATGTTTTACAATGTTGCCTTCGACACATATTTATTATAAATCGTTTAAATTTAACAATTGAATTGTATTTAAGAGAGTAATGAATATTTAATACTATTGTGGCGCAGCAAGTTTTTTAAAATTATATTTGAATTTTACTTGTGTTCCCGATATAAGCGAATGAAGCGCGACTTTGGGTACCAATACTTAATACGCAGGATTTTTAAAACGAGTGGAAAATGGAGAATGAAATGTTAAACCTAGGTTATTTCTACCTACCCTGCTGTATGACTGAGAAGCTAAATATATTGTAAAAGCTAAACAGATTGTAACCGTAACCGGTGCGTAGTTATTATTTTCATTTCCTCGCTCTGGTAGTGAGACAAAGTGCAGCGTTGAGTTCCGCCACCCAATACGCAATATCTCGAAATGTGATGCTTAGGATACGGACTGGATTCTATTTCTATTTCCTTTGCGCTTTAAAGGAGTCAATTCAGAATACAACGTGATGCTAAGAAAAGGCTATTATTACATTTTTTTTATTCAAAATTTTTCAGATTTATTGATTATCCTAATTTTTTTAAATCTTTTACAGAGATCGCCAGCAACATTTGGCAATATTCCTAAACCACATGCACCCATTCCTAATGAAGCAGCAGATTGAGTACGGTATTTTTATCGTCGAACAAGAGGGTAAGATTCTTACTAGAACGTATTTCATCCGTCACTAGAGAGTAATAAAATAATATTTACATATATTTTCTTATTTATTGTTGATTCGAGCTCCAACCGTAATATACCTTCTCTCGTTTATATATTTGCATTTTGCTTGCTGCCTTACCGGTTTCCTCGAAATTGGCAGCACAAGTTGATGTTAAGATTGCTTTGATGATATTATAAAAGGAAATGTTCTTTAAAGTATGAATAAACTACCGTAATGGATTGGAAAATGGAAAAAGTTTCTGCTGCATTTAAGATATTTTGAATAGAGTAATTGGATTTTTTAATTTTTGCTTTTAATTTTTACTTTATAAAATGGTAAGAGAATAATTAAGAAAGACTATAATATTTTATTATTATGAACAATTATGCGATTAAAATAAAAGGAAAATCATGATTAAATATGGCTCAATTTTTCTTAATTATTTTTCTAGCTTCACGCTGTATTCCGCACGCAGCAGGGTAGACAGAGGGAACCTCGTGTTGAAACACTGTGTTTTCCATTTTGCTTTATCTTATATTCATATAACTATTAAACATATACTACTTACTATAGCTATATTAAATGTGTATCTATTCTCGTAAAAAAGTTTGCTGATGTATATTTTAAAAAATAATGACAAAAATCGTAATGTTTTAAATATTTTAGGTACAAACGACTTCAATCGTGCCAAACTAATGAACGTGGGGTTTGTGGAGAGTCAGAAGCAGAAACCCGGTGGATGGCAATGCTTCATATTCCACGACATCGACCTCTTGCCGCTGGACTCCAGGAACCTGTACTCCTGTCCGCGGCAGCCGCGGCACATGTCCGCTTCCATTGATAAGTTAATGTTTAAGTAAGTCATATTTATTCTCTAAATCAGCAAACAAAAATTCAAAAGTAACTATACAGCTTCTTGACAGTAAAACCTAGTGTTTCATACACGCATAGGTTTATGTTTATCTACTGATTTGTTGTAAAATATTTTTTGGAAAAACAATATTCTATATATAAAACAGTATAGAGAAGATGTCACGAACGCGGGCGTTCGAAAGAAACATCTTACCTATAATTAATTCCGCTACACACCTCAAGTGGCTCAGTTAGTAAAGGATTTGTATACTACCGTTGGGAACGAAAGTTGTTGTTGATTTTTAAATTGTAGCTCTTTAATTATTTAATACATACTATATATATCTAATTTGTAGCGTAACTTCTGGAACTTATCGTATTTAAATTTTATTTAACTTTGTTCTTTTATATATCATTTCATAGGTAATAACACTCAATAAAAAGAAATATTGATCAATAGAAAAGTAACTAGACTAGGACTAGAACAGTAAAAATGCACAGTTTTATAATAAAAGTATATATTATATTTATATTTAAAGAAATGAATTGTTCATTGTTGTTATATCATATAATTACTTACAGGTTACCATACGAGGACATATTCGGCGGTGTGTCCGCCATGACGTTGGAGCAGTTCACTAAAGTGAATGGCTTTTCAAACAAATATTGGGGGTGGGGAGGGGAGGATGACGATATGTTCTATAGGTGAGATAGAATTAATTTATTTTTAGTTTCATGCTGTAACCAAGTAGTGTTAATACACTCCGTTTCGTCATGTTTCGCGGAATTCTAGGGCCCTTCTATATAGGATGCCTGCATCCATTTCAACATCCATTGTTTGAAGCTGAAAAGTAAATAAATGAATAAAACAGATATAATATCAAATTTTCATTTTTGATGGTTCGCAGAAAGCAAAATATTTCCGATATATTTTTGGCCAAGGGACGATTGAAAATCAATTTTATTATACGTTCTGTATACGTACGGTAACTGGATCAGTTTAATTCAAACGACATTTTATAATTGTTTCGAACAAATTTCGAAATTCGTATTATGTAAATAATGATGTTAATATAAACGCATTATAATGTTTATAATTATGTTTTTCTAGGATGTTTGTTTTTATAAATGTATTGAAAGTTATTCGCAGTCGCATTGTGCGATTGTTTTTCTTTAAATGCATCAACTACGCTTCTTTAGGTCCGTCGTGGTGCTGTGGCACAAGCATGCAACTGTAAGCGCGACAGGTTGTGGGTCCGATTCCAGAGAATTTGATCCTTGAATGCGAGGATATCTCTGGTGTCGAGTCAAAGTGCGCCATTAAGTCCTATCACTCAACACGCAATGCTTCCAGAATACGACAATAGCCAAAATAAGGAATTGAATGTCTTAAACACTAGGTTCCCTCCGTCGGCGGATGTAGCGTGAGGCTAAAAAAATCTGCTTTTCTGATTGATTGTACTAGTCTTTGACCTAAGTACTTTGTAAAGTAAAATTTGATATTTTTATTTATACAGATTAAAGAAGATGAATTACCACATAGCGCGGTACAAAATGTCAATTGCACGTTACGCCATGTTAGATCATAAGAAATCTGCACCTAATCCTAAGAGGTAAGAACGCTTGCGTAATTTTATATATTTTTAATTTCATTATAATATAAATCATAGAGATTAACGTGGTGCTAGAAAAAAGAACAGCGAATGTTATTATTGTGGGTTCAATTCCACGTGTTTCGAATTTCGAGTTCGATCCTCGTGTAAGATTATATTATAATTGGTTTAATTTCCCTGCTCACATAAAACATAGAGGAGCGTTGAGTTTCTACACTGTTTACATAATGTCTCGATATTTGGGCGACACGTGGTCAACGGAGTGTCAAAAATTGTAAAGAAATAATCAAACATACTGGATACTGCTAATAATTTTCTGTGGTTGTGTCTCGAATAAATAGAAACGATTTTTACACGACATTCAAGGTAAAAAAAAAATTAACATCGTATTGACTGACTATTTTTTAGACATTGATTACTATATCTTGACCTTCACGCTGTATCCCGCACAAAGCAGAGTAAGCAGAAAAAATCAAGCATTGTGTAGTTATGAAACGCTACTCAGCGCTAAGTTGCCAAAAAACTAAACTAAACTAGCTTCAGCTAAACTAGCGGGGCAGTCAGAGAGAAGGAAGCGCCAAACGCTTTTTTCTTTTTACGTGACCTTCCTCCAGTATCTTAGATACCGTGATTTGAATGTCAACCGAGGTCTCCCCCTACCTCACTTCTTTCATTCTTCTTCTGTAATACCCACGTTTCGCTGCCGTATAACAACAACAGTACCAACACTGCATTGTGTACGGCCAAACGTGCGGCTGTGCTAACGTTTCGTCGTCTCATCCATGCGGCTAAGGCACCGTTAACCCTGTTACCGGCAATACGCGTTTCGGCATCCATCTGGTATCATCCATTTCTACTGAACATACTTCCCAAATATACCACTTCATTCATCTTATATATCTTACCATTTACACTGATGTTCTAATGATTCTTAGCCTAGTTCCCTTGAGTGGAAATCGAACTCACAACTGTCGCGTCACTTCGCGGTGCGATGGCATACCTTGTTTGTTAACTAATAATTCGTTTCAGGTATCAACTTTTGTCACAAACAAGTAAAACATTCCAAAAGGACGGCCTGTCAACGCTCGAGTACGAGCCCGTGAAGGTCACCCGGCACCACCTCTACACGCACGTCCTGGCCAACATCGAGGAGCGCAGCTGACGGACGTACCTCGCCAAGCTCTTGTTTGGCGACAGGTAGGCTTATGCGGACTTCAATTTTGTCTTTGTTGACACTGTTATATGACATTTTGTCTTTAAGGATACATTTATAATTGCAGTTTCAAGTTGTGTTATCTTAAAGAAATTGGTTAACGTTGATATGGCTTTATTTATTTTTATTAAATAGATTAACTCACAATATCCTCTAAGATACTGCAATAAGGTTACAGATTATAAAACAAGATTAAAACAGATAATAATCATATTTTGTCTCTAACGTGTGTAAGCAGTCCTTATGTCAATTTCAGTGTAAATAAAAGCAAATTAAATGTCCGTGTGTACTCGCCCTTAGCTTTCGAGATACCTGCAGATTTTCAATTCCTCCTCGAGTGGCCTTTACCTGCGTTTAAACGAAATTATGTTGCTACGTTTGTTTTTATCTTTGCTTTATTTTTATAATCTCCTTCACCTTATAAGTTATTTTGTATTAATATTTATCTTTTTATTTCAACTTTTATAATTTCTAATTTTGATAGTTATTTTTTTGGATTATTTTTTTGTTTTTTTTGTGTAGTGTTTAATAAAATTTGCAGATATATCGAAATATTAATATAGATGTAATCATGGTTACCAAGAACTATATGATCTCGGTCAACTGAATCTTTGAATTGTCGAATATGTATATGTTTTTTGACATATAGTGAGAACAAAACAGTCCTTAATCATTTTCTGTTGTATTCTTTGAATGTCAACATATAGATATAAGTACTACTTGCATATTATGTAAAACTTATTTTTGTATAATTTCATTTTAATATCACAACATTGAATTTCCTAGTCTTTTAAGCTAAAATATGTAAAAAAATGTTTTGATTTTTTTATGTTAAATCAAGAAAGTAGGAGATGCCAATTATTTTTATTTGTAAAACTCACGTTACTTTGCATTAATTTTATTCAATAAAAAGGACAATAATTTCTTTTGAACATGATTAATCTTAAGTTAATTTCATTTGATTTATAAATTGAAAAAAAAATGCTGTCACAAGTTTCCTACAACCATTATGTAAAAAATGAATAAGACAATACTTAAGAACAATGTAGATAGACTAACTGTAGACACATTGTACATAAAAAATACATTTTAATGCAAGGAATTTGTCAATATTAATAATAATTAAGAAAAATTCAAATGTAATCACACTACAGTCGAATGTAAGCCGCGGCCTAATGAAAATTTAACTTTTTTCTTTTTGTGTCAACAATTATTATTTATAATATTTAGATATTAATCTAAATTTAGGGCAAAGCATTGCTATCCATCGCTTGGTCTTTCATTTTAGTAACTTTATATGTAACAGATGTATATTTATAAATATGATTATTATATGCTAAAAATGATATAAGAGCCTAAATACCTTTACAAAAGGTGCTTATGTCTTAACGAAACCAAAAAGTGTAGATTAAGTTATCTCATCACAATTAAAAATTGTCTATATTTCTTCACTTGTCTATAGTAAAATGTGAATCTAATCTGTGCATTCTATATTATTGTACAATTATAACTTTAGAATTAAGAAATAAGTAAAATTGGTAAATAAGTAGATTTGTTAAGCCAACTTTGTCACTCCGGTAACATTATATTTACCTAAAATGAAACTAAAAATGATTGTACCTAAAGATTTCTAGGAAAAACAAGAAACAGTTGTAACAAGAATTATGCTTTTGTAGTTTTACTTAAACATTTAGATTTGTTTAATCCTATTATGTGATAGCTAAGCGAGATTGCGATTTTTTTCTGTATGTTTAGTTATAAGGCTTTTGATTGTGATACGAAAATATATCGAATTGTAATCACGTTTATCTCATGTAAAGCGAGTCTCAAAACTATTGTTCATCTTAATAAAATTTATTTGTTGTTGTTTAATAATATACCGTATCATTAATGACTACATTTAAATAAATACTTTGTGTTTTTTTATTTCATATAAGTTAACATATGTGGAGATCCATCTATTACTAATTAAATGAAACGTTTGTTAGCGACAATATGTCAATATCCAGCTCATCGATTTTCTAGTCGATTATTCGAAGTAAATTCGATACTTCTGCATTGGCATTGGCCTTTATCGATAAAATTACATTTAGACTCAATAAATTCCAATTTAGTGCTTTTATAGAACTAAGTTATATTTAAGTACCTATATAATTTATGTTATTTGTGTAAAAATTGAAACTTATATTATTAGGCTTTTGCTTTTCAAAAAAATATACAAAACGTTTCGAGACACACAAATAGATAATTATATTGACGTCCATTTTTTTATACATTATACTTTTTATGAAAATTGTAATCCTTATTGTAATTTTGTAAGAAACAACTTATAGAAGATGAAAAAAATGTAACTAACACAATATTTTATTTTATTATACTTAATCATAAGATAACTCTTTCATTTGAGAAAAAAATCATCTAGATGTCAAATATATAACTATATAATCTTATTTCTTGGATACCAACATGGGGAGTTTATATTAACAACTAGAGTACCAACTACGTAACTGTTCCTTCGTCGTATAAATAAATGCTTTAGATCGTTTTCACTATATACCTATACTAGAATAGCATTTTATACATGCAGTTGTCGGTAATAGTAAGTGCTTAGCCATCCAAGTGTATTGTAGAGATAGAAATATGTTAGACACCATTGAGTTACTTAAAACATAAATGAATACTTGTTTTATTTTGTAATAAATATATTGTTTGTTTTAAAATACGATGGTGTTTTATTAATTTCGCCATTAATCTCTCATTCAGGTAAGTGATACACACATACAGATAGTAATTTACATAAACCATAAATACATATTTTTCGAATAAAACAAAACTAAAAAATTCAAATAAGTTCTTAACTATCCATGGAAAGATTGAAACTAAAATTCCGAAACGTCAATGTCATAGAATATAAATCTCGCGGCAAAACAAAAATTAAGAAATAATTATTTATTTTAATTAAAATCTGCTTGTGGCATTTTGAATATGAATATCGGTCGATTAGTAAATTGCAATGAAGATCGAAGTCCTGCAGCAAGCTGTCGCGACAAGCCCGCTACGGGTGGTGACTCCCGCCACGAGGTGCGCCGGAGGTACCACGACGGCGCTAACGCGCAAGCTAACGTTAAGTCCATCCAACCTCTGTCATAGTCCTTATTCCTTGAATCAAAAAAAAATTTACAATGTACAAATTAACTAAATAAAACATTACACAATTAAAAAGATTTTCACAAAACATAAATTGATATAGCACCGGCTGCATTACCACAAAGCAGAATGCCGTAGGACATAATATATATTTCGACTTGGCCTTATTGCTGTTGACCGGGAATGGTCTTTACAGCGGTCACTCGCCACCTCTTACGGCGGCTCCTATATATTGGGCGTTTGCGACTCGTGTCGTGATTGTGTGGATCTAGAAGGATGCTGCGAGGGCATCGAAGAAGCGGTTGTGGATGAGGAGCTTACTTACACGCTTCGATGATGACGATTGAATGTATAAATTATAATCAATTTTATAATCAATCTTATGACAAATGCAGGTCCACTCGCGGCTTCGCCCGTAACCTATAATTATAAAATAATTATAGGTTACGGGCGAAGCCGCGAGTGGGCCGCTTGTTAAATATAACGACCTGTGCGAAATGTCCTCATAATGTACCAGCCCTGATTTCTAACTAAATCGGTGTGCAGTTCGAAAATGAAGTCACTAAATTACAACAACGAGGTCTGTAGGCCCATTTTAGCCATAAAATGTGTCGTAGCGTGGACATTATCAAGAACCACATAAAATATGTCCACAGTTTTGAAGATGGGCTTGAAAAGATTAAATAAATAATGCTACTATGTAGACGCTATAAAGATGAAATCATATATTTATAGTGTAATCAATGTGGAACGCCCTCCAGATTGGTGGAATGAGACTGAAAGTTAAAAAGAAAGAAAAACGAAAGATTCAGCTCAGTTGCGTACCATTGGGAAGGCTGTTATAGATAGACATAAGTTGATATCGATGATACATCTACTCGAAGTATAGGTAAATTTTTGATATGACTATATTTTTATATCGTGGCGTTGTGCCCACCACCGAACATAAATGTAAAAATATTAAGAACGTAGTGACTTTTTTAGAACCTACTTTTTGGGCAGCACTAGTAAAAGTGAAATACATTTCAAAGAGATTATATTCAGCATTTATTTTATACAGCATTCTACAACCCAAAAGACATGAAGAAATCTCTAAACGTCCATTCTATTACTGATCAAAGAATAATCTTTACTCATGATGAGTATCCATCGTACCGTATGATTTCATATAGTTGGTATTACCTTACCGTAGACACGTAATTTCCGTCAATCCACAAATGTGTCAGGACAAGATGTGGGCTCCTTAATAGGAAAATCCTTCGTTAGTCTGAACCAACATTATATTGACTTTAGATGTTTCGAAGGTACTCTGTAAAATATGCTTCGTATCTAGTATTGAGTAACTATCTATTGAATAACTCAGTTTAAATTTAATGAGAGTGGCCTTTTGTATCAAAATCATAAGAAACATTCTAAAATGAGGGCATAAGAAATTAAAATTATTTTATTTAAATTATTTATATTAAAATTTAACAACCGCGGACTCACTCGTGGCTTCGCCCGCTTCGACTACATAGTTATTAATTTACTAATCTGCACTATTTTTGTTTTTTTATAACAATATTATCTTAGAAACAATGTATAAAACGTATAACCTATATTTAAAAGTGAAGTTTCAGCCAATTCAATAAAATAGTTATTCATAACAATTTTGTCGAACAACATTTTTTAAAATAGTATAACTTTTTTATTTGTAAACTTTTGAAATTAACACATAGACACCGACATTAATACAAAACACCAAATAGTAAGTTCCAGTAGTTCCAGAGATCTTAGCGCTTAAACAAACAAACAAACAATGAAACAAATTCTTCTGCCTTAGTATATTAGTTCAGATATATTAAATCGTATACAGTCAGCGGAAGGTGAGGAAAAAAAAACACTCCGTAAAATGTAAAGACATTAGGTTCACTTTGACTAACCTGCTGCGTGCGGGATATAGCGTGAAGTTGATTTATTTAGATTTTTTTTACATAATACATTCAAATTATTTTTTATAGAAATTTTATAATAAAAATCATCATCGAGTATAAAAACAAATATTTAAATAAAAAAAACAGAGGACTGACTCAAGGACGTAGTATACGTTTTATTATGGTGACTAAACTCCAGGAAATTACTACCAATATACAATTAACGCATTGAAGATTAGTTTACACAACAAAATTGAACTAATCATTAGATGCTACTTATATTTCTTAATAATTTTTAAATAAAGTAAATAAATCAGCTTCACGCTGTATCCCTCACACAGCAGGTAGGCAGAGGGAACCTAGTGTTAAGAGACTCCGTTCTCCACTTTCTGCCGAGGTCGAACCCACAACCAGTCGGTTTTACAGTCACACTTCATGCCACTGCGCCACGAC